>JAJTUV010000289.1:1017500-1281146 GCA_021653895.1 Mastomys natalensis
GTCTTCCACAGGAAGCCAGGAGGAGGCTCTGATTCAACACTGGGTGGAGCTTGAGGATAGGAGACTTCAAAGCCCACCCAGAGTGATGCATGTCCTCCAACAAGGCCTACTTGTTGCACCTACTCCAAAATGGCCATATCTCTTAATAGTGCCACTGCCTATGGCCAAGCATTAAAATACATGAATCTGTAGGGGCCAAACCTACTCAGATCAATCAATCACATCCAGAAGAAATGGTTAAATCAAAAATAAACACAGGAGGAAAAACACTACATATATTTTCAACCATTTCCACGGTGTGAAAGCACATCATGAGTAAAGATCCTTTTTGAAGGCTTGACATTAAAATATAAAGGCAATTCTTAATTTCACCCTCTACATTATATAAGGTTTCAAAAATATCTTTCCTTATGACTTACAATTATATCAACTATACAACTTTCTTAGAATTGATATAAAGATGATATTTCTTTTCATGAAACCTGGCTTATGCAAAGCCACTCTAAACTAGACACATTTTCCTGACCACAGTTTATCATTTAAAACATTTTTTGTGTCTTAAGTACAGTGCTATTTTGTTCTGGTCATGAATGCTATGAATTCTGTGCTCTACTTTGAAGAGTGTAGCTGAAGCTATTTTCTTACATGAAACATTTCAGGCACAAGGTATTATATTCCAGAAATGGCTTTCACTATTTATTGTCTACTGTGCCATTATAATCTTTCTGAAATGCTTTGGACCGGTTTTATAAATATTGCCTTTTCATTTTCAAAGTATTTAGCATGCTAGTAAACACTCTCCATGAAAACATTATCATAATGGCCCTTCAAAAAGGTTTTGTTGGAGAATGCAGTGATGAATCCTACTCTCAGAACTTGGACAAACACTCAAGAATAAGTCATAGCTTGGCTAAGAATATTAGCAAAGTATTTAAGACATCCAAAAAATATACATTAAGGGGAATGAATTGTGAAAAATATGGAGAGGACGAGTAGGACTGTCATCAATCAGAAACTTAGCATTTGCTTTAACAGGTCAGTGTAAGGTAAAATTGTCCAGTGAAGACTGATAGATCTATCTATCATCTATACATTATATATTACACACACACACACACACATATATTCATGATACTAATGGAAGTCTAGTTCATGAGGTTCAATAGGTTTCTTTTAAATGTATGACAACAATTTAGTTTGTGAGTTTTCTCTATTTATTTTTTAATTAAAGTATAATTACCTCATTTCCACATTCACTTTCCTCCTTACATCCCTTCCTAGTAACCCCTCAGCTCATATTCATGACCTTTATTTTTTTCTGACACATTTCGAATGCAACCCTTGCACCTAACGCTCAGCGGTCATAGCAGAAGGCAGCTAGGAAGATTTCAAGAGGCAGAACAGGAAATTTACCATGAGATTATGTCTCTCAAATACAGAGAAATAAATTCTTAATTTTGGGGGCTGCTCATGGCTTACCTAATGACAAGAAAATGCGAAAAACAATACTTTGCCTTAATAAGTATGATCACATTAAACACTCACCTATTGAAGGTTGGCCTTTTAGCCTTGCCAGGGCATGAATGTGTTTTAAAATGTCCCACACTGACTTTCCACTCTTACAGTTATGGAACCCAAGTGAACACCTTGAAGAAGATGGTGATTTTAAAGATAGTCCCAGTCAACTGATCAATTCATTCCCTATAGTAGGCTACATTTTCCTTGTTTTGTTGAAATCTCTTTTTATTGAAGTCAGATTGCCTGAGAGTTTTTTGTTAAGTAGTCACGACAACTCAATATTTTGTTATATAATTTTAGTTTTATATGCTGAAGATCATCTAAAATTGTTTATTTATTTATTTCCTTTCACGGTTTCTTTCTCCTCTGAGTAGAATGTAAGTTTGCTGTTGTGTTAAGATACAACCAGGACTAATATCAATATTGATTTAATATACACCTGGTCTAAAGTGTGTGACTACCCTGAAATGATTGAGAGACAGTAAGGGCATGACTTCAGGGAAGGCATTCATTGCTATTATATTTTCCAGATAATTTGCAAATTTTCTAGTCTATGATGACAACAAAGGGAATGGTATTTATTCATTTGTGGATATAGACATCCTATCTCTGTGTATACATGGGCTTGGGGTTGAACATAGAGTTTTATGTTTTCACTTTACCATCTTTTGCTTTTTATTTGGAGTTAACCTCTCACCACATTTTTCTTAGTGTCTGTGAACTTGCTCTGGAAGCCAAGTGTTCCTTGAGATCCCCATTCCTTAGCCTCCAGAACATAGCTGTGGCTGAGGTCACAGCATTGTGTCAGTAGCCACACTTTATATAAACACCATTTTATTTAAATCCTAGCAATTTGCTATGGCAAGAAAGCTCTTAGGGACTATATATTAAAATGTCTCAAGGAGTGGATAAAATTCCGTCAGTTGGAGACAATATTAGGCTGCTTCTTCCTAAAGGGAGAGCTGGAAGTTGGCTCAAATAAGGAAACAATTTCCAAGGAAAATGTTCATCAGTGGCAATAACAAATGATTGGAGAAATAGAAAACTTATTTCAAAACTGTAAGTCATGACTTAAAGTAAAAAGAAGCTATTCAACGTGAATGTAGCTATAGAAGACTTGATGCAACTGAACATTTAAAAAATGGTGAGGATGAGTAAAATCTGAAGTACACCTAAAATTAATGTTCTCATTTTATGTGAAAAAATTTACCACATGGACACAGTATCATTAAGTCTACTTAGTGGTGTACTTGTTACAATTTACAATTCTTCTTTTTATTACTTTTATTTTTTACAGTCCAGTCTTTGCCTCCATCCTGGTCTTCCCCGCCAAAGTTCCTTATCCCATTCCTTCTCCTCCAGTCTCCAAGAGGACGTTTCCCCCACAACCCACAACCCCTCTAGGCCTCCCCACTCCCTGGGGCCTCAAGTCTTTTGAGGGTTAGGTACATCTTCTCTCACTGGGGTCAGACCAGGCAATTCTTTGCTGTATATGTGTTGGGGGTCTCATATCATCTGGTGTATGCTGCGTAGTTGGTGGCTTAGTGTCTGAGAGATTTTGGGTGTCCAGGATAGTTGAGACTGTTGTTCTTCCTATAGGGTCACCCTCTTTTTCATCTTCTTCCAGTTTTTCCCTAATTCAACCACAAGGGTCATCAATGTCAGTCTAATGATTGGGTGTAAGTATCTGCATCTGTCTCAGTCAGCTGCTTGTATGGTCTGTAAACACACCAAAGCATCAGTAATAATAGTGTTAGGCCTTAGAGCCTCCCCTTGAGATGGATCCCAAGTTGGGCCAGTCATAGGACTGCCTTTCCCTCAGTCTCTTCTCCATTTTTATCCCTGCAGTTCTTTTAGATAGAAACAATTCTGGTCAGAGTTTTTGACTGTGGGATGGCAACCTCATCCTTCCACTTGATGCCCTGTTCCTTCACTGGAGGTGGACTCTATGAGTTTTGTCTCCCCACTGTTGGGTATGTCATCTAAGGTCCCTCTGTTTGAGTTCTGAGAGTCTCTCACCTCCCAGGTCTCCAGTACATTCTAGAGGGTTCTCTTCCACCTCCCTCTCCAAAAGGTTGCATATTTCCATTTATTCTTTTAGGCTTATTTTATTTTATGTGTATGATTGTTTTGTCATTGTGTTTGCATGTGTACCTCCATCAGGTCTGGTGCCCACAAGGTCACAAGAGGGCATCTTATTCCCAGGAACTGGAACTGTATGTGATTGTAAGTCAACCACATGAGTGCTGAGAATTAAACCCTGTAGTCCTCTGGAAGAGCAAGAGTGCTTTTAACCCCTGAGCAGTGTCTTCTGTCCCTGTTACTACTTTTACTTCATAAATTCCTACATGATTTATTAGAAGCATTTACGAGACGTGTTAAGACTAAGGGATATTAAATGGCTTTAGATCTTGGATTTGATTATCTTTACATTAAATAAGCAACCACTCAATATATTATCATTCTAATAATAACAAATGAGATTATAGAAGACAATCAGATTAGAAGGTGTTATTGGTATGGAAAAATCATTAACATTATTACATAGTAATAATAAATCTTTATTTCTTGCTCATATGGCACATAGCATTCATTGCCAAAATTTGTTTTAGATTGATGTGAATATGAGTGAGATTAATATATTTTTAAAATGACAAGTAATCGAAATTCTATTGCATGTTAACAAATAGATTTTTTTCTTTTAAATAAATGTGTATAATCGTATTTAAAAGGTTAATTGGAGAATAGTCTTATTCAAACAGAAGGATGTTAAGTTCCTGGTATCTTTTACTAAGGGTGACAGTAAGTGACCTTTCACCAAAAGCTACACTAAAACCATTAAGGCAATTGTAGAGAGTGATTATCTTTTGAATTAACTAGTGTTGATAAGCTTCTTTTGGAAAATGTCAACTTTAGGAAAATACATAGCAAGGGCAGCAGGTTGTCTCAATGTCCCCAGCACAGTCAGAAATTGCCTGAGCTACTCTTCCTTGAATGTAAAACATCCTGCAAAATGCTAATTTCTCAAGGCACTGAGCTCAGTCTTGAAATGAAGTCACTTTGGAACTGTCAACTGTGAGCATGTAGCTTATGATAAATACTTACAGCTTTGATCACTGCACATGTGAGATGTCAGTTCCATGGGAGGAAAGACAGTTGAAGCACTGGAAATGAAGAGTATCCCTGATGCTTAAAACAAAACAAAACAAAACAAAACAAAACAGGGTAGCAGCTCTGATGTAGTGGGAAAATCATCTCATGCTCGTTCACAGTGGCGGCAAGGAGTAAAAAGTATCATCTTCTGAATGCCAGTACCTTGCATAGGCCAATTTTCTTTCTACATTAGCTCTTTCCAACACCACAGGGCAAGTAAGGTCACCCCAATTACCAGGCTAGGCATCATGAACAGATGTGATAGCTTTTTTCCCCAAAATTTAATGTGTAACATTACTAGATCTTTGACCCAACCTTTTTCTTCTCAGATTTTTATGCTCACAAATCTGAAAATATGATCAGAAGCTATGAGCCTTTGTTTCTTCATCTGTAGAATATTGGTTGTAGGAACTACTTTCTAGGTATTTTTTATAATTAATCAGGCAGAAGGTTATATTAAAGAGTATGTATATACTCATTGAACAAAAATTAATGAAACATGGTACATGTAACTGAAATAGAGCAAGAAAGGGTATATAGGAGGTTTAGTGGAGGAAGGGAAAGGAACTGTGATATAAGTATATTTTAATCTTAAGTAAAAAGAAATAATTTTAAAAAATGGACAAGACTATGTAAAGTTCTTAACTAGCTGCCTTCTTGAGGTGAATAATGCATTTTTCTGAATGACAGACAGATAATTGACACTTAATTACAGTGTGTGACCAAAGATTACTACAGTGCCAATGTCTGCCATAAAAGATGGGGAATGTATTCAAACTAGGTAATAAATAGATGAGGTAACAAGGAAATGAGGAAGAGATGACAATGGTGATTTTAGGTTGCTTTTTACTTTCAGCAGGTCTTTGGTTATTGCTGACAGAGTGCATGCCCCATGAGGTTTTGTTTTCCCCTCAGAATCTCTCAATTTCTCCCATATTTATTTTGGCTTACTCACCTGAGAAGCTTGTCAGTTTACATGTTTTAGTTTTTCCTTGTACAATATACATGAGCATTGTAAAATAGGAAATAGGACTAGATTTTTTTTTTTAAAGAGTGTGTAAGAATCTTTGTATAACAAAGATTTATTTAAGGCATTTTGGGAGTGACATATATTGAAATAATTTAATTTAAAATATTTTATAACTTAACTAGCATGAAATAAATATTTGTGAAAGCAAGACAGAAAGAAAACTTACTTAATGTGTTTTCTAGGAAAACCACAGTATCATTCAATAGTATATCACCATGGGTCTATCTTACCATGTTGATAATTATTTCAATTCACAGGATTAATATCTGTGTAAGTCTGTTAATTAAATTCTTTCAATGGTAGCCTGCATAGCACCTTCTAGAAAATGAACATAAAAAAATTTCTCGTCAGTATAATTTAATTTCTCCATGTCCAATGATCAAGGCATATGTTTTTAGTAATGTTGCCTTATCATTTAGTTCTGGTGGGAAAACAAGAGCATCACCAGTAGTCTGGATTGCTTTAAGTATGTCTAGGACACTTCTGATCAATAACCTAAGAGAAGTATGCTTTATCTAGAGTAGGTCCTTTTGTTTGGCAACCTATAGGTTCTGAGATGATCATAATCCCCTCTAAAGAGCAACTCTAATTAAATCATTTTACATAGACATGTATATATATGCATAAATGTATACATTTGTATACATACATACATGTATATGAAGTTTATGAATCTGTAGACATGGATGAGGTTTTTCAAAGTTCCTCAGTTGTCCCATTGTCTAAGGACTTTCTCCGTCTAGTCATCCTCTTGCTTTCTGTGGGTGCTTCCTTCCCTCTTGTCCCTTCTCCCTCATGTTAGCTGTGCTCTGCTAGCATCCATCCTTCAAGGCAGGTAGTAATGAAGAAAGATGGAACATTTAAATTATGTAAATTAAAATACCAAAACAAGAATTTTAAAAGATCACTTCATATTTGGAAGTGAAATGCATCAATGTATCTAAGTTTGTATGTAGTGTCTTTTTTTACACATAGCAGCACTAACTTGTGACACAAATGTTTTAGGAGTAACTAACCACTGTTTGCTATGATTTAAGCCCTACCGCATTCTTATGTGTACCACCAACCCTGTTTTGTCTGGAAGGTGCTGTTTCCATGGAGTCATCAAACACTTCTGGCTCTAAAACATTTTCTGTTTCTTCTGCACAGATGCCAGAGTTTTGAAGAGTGGGGTTTGATAAAGACATCCCATTTAAGGCTGAAAAGTGTCTAGTTGTGAGTTTCTGTGTTGATATCTGTTAATATATAAAGTAATCTGTGATCTTAAACTTTAATTAGAAGTACAAGTAGGAGCTCATAAGGTATTTTATAAAAAATATCCTAGATATTTCTACCTATAGGGGCAGAAATAACAATAAATGCCACAGAGAGACAGAGACAGAGACACAGAGAGAAGCAAAATATCTGGTACTTAGGTTGATCTTATTCTGAACAGAAACTGTACCAAATTAGAGTTCATTAAGCATTCTGTTTCTTGAAGACTACTAGTGATACACCAAAGAGCATAGATTAGAATGTGAATGGCTATCAGCTGATGAAAGGCATGGTCATTTGTCTAGCTAAATAATATAATAATGGACAAAATTCAAGGCCACTGTTGGTTATATAGTTAGAATCCATCACATACACACATATAAAATAAAAAGCTCAGAAAAGCTTGGTGTGTGGGCTAATGATTGTAATACATACATATATACATACATACATACATACATACACTGACAAATTCCAAGAATTTTCATCAGACCTCTTCAGCAAATTTGCACCATATAAAAAATATATGATCTCCTACCTAGAGTTACTGTGCAATACACATCCCATTGTTGCCTCTGAAGCACTGAGCTGAGGTCTCCTCTGGCTCTGATCTAGGATGTGGTGCTTCTCGTGCACAGCCACTAACTCGTCCCTGACAATGTAGAAATCTTGTGAAATTGAAACCATTTTGCCTTTCTTTTTCATCACTGCTTCATTTCTTTTCCATTTGAAACTAGTCTATTATGTGGCATGGCCTAATAGATGACCAGGTAGTGCTATTTGAAAGCTTCAATTTGTCTTGAAATCAAATTTCAGGGAAAATAACTCCAGGAAAATTTATACTATTGAAAGTTATATTTTAAAAAACTTACTGTTGCTATCTTCATTTTTCAGTTATTTGTCAGTGATCATTACTTGAAAGGAATTAAGGGTCCCTCACACTGAATGCATTTATCCTGTAAACTGAAGCTAATATAAGATATCTCTATTTATTTATTGAGTATGATGCTTTTAAGCCTTAAATTATACATTTATCTTCTCGTATTTATGCTATTTAATTTGTTTATTGAAATATTTATTAGTATGTGATTTAGATTTCTGGTTACATATGAAGAATTGGAAACAGAAAACAAATAAAGCATTAGGTGAGCTATCTGGAGCTGGGGCAAGTGATGCATGCCCTGCTAGTGTGAGTGAGGGAGAGCTGGCTAGGTGACCCCTCAGCTACCAACTTAAGCCCAGATCCCTGGGTTTGAGTTACTACACTCAAACATCTACTCCATCTATGAACTACTGGAACTCATGAAAGGGCTGTTCTTCTAAGACACAAAACTGCATGATCTTCATGACACAGGAAAACAACAGGATGTCTGGGAGGAGTCCCTGAGCGGATTCAGAATAGATAGTGTAACAGAAGCCAGAAGACTTGAAACAGACCAATGACCAATTGTGAGGAACATTTATTTGTAAGTAAAGATGTGTGGACAAAATGGTGTACTGTGTGGTGTGACACACTGTGGCACACTAAAACTTCAATGACAGTATTTGTTGTTGCTGATGTTGTTGTTGTTGTGACTCTATCTTGTTTTCTTTTATTTTGGGGAGGGATGCCAGGGCAGAGGGCTGATATGAAGGGATGAGAGATGAGTGGAATTGGAGTGCATGATATGAAATTCACAAAATATCAATAAAAAAAAATTTTTTTAAATGGGGTCTAACCAGAGAATTCTAACCAGCGAATTCTCAACAGAAGAATCTCAAATTGTCAAAAAGCACTTTAAGAACTGTACAAAATCTTTAGCCTTCAGGTAAAAGCAACTCAAAGTAACTCTGAGATTCCATCTTACATATAAGAATTCGATCTTACACATAAGAATGATTAAGATCAAAAACTCAAGGAATAGCTCATGCTGGCAAAGATGTGGAGCAAGAGAAACACTCCTCCTTTGATAGTAGGAATATAAATGTAGACTATGGAAATCAATGTGTCATTTTATCAGGAAGATGGAAAGCCGTCTTGGGTGTATACCCAAAGGACACTCCTTTGCACCACAAGAACATTTGCTCAACATCGTTCAAAGGCTTTCTTCAAAATAGTCATATTCTTTTGCCTGCTTTTATGGCCCAAATTCTCCCTCTGGGTTACCTTTTCCAGCCTTAAAATAAGAGGAGGTATCTAGTCTTATTGCAACCAGATATGTCATGGTTGGTGTCATGGCCTAGGAGGCCTGCCTTTTTCTGAAGGGAAATGGAGAAGGAGTGGATTGGGAGGAAAGGTAAGATGAATATGAAGGAACTGGTAAGAGAGGAAGGAGGGAAACTGCCATTGAGATGTAATATATGAGAAAATAAATCAATTAAAAATATAGAATTAAGGAAATGTTACAGATTTACAATGACCTTATGTCATTAAAAAACCCATGTATAGTTTTCATGTAGAAATTATATAGTGAATACATGCAGTGATGTCTTTCTTCTATAGCATGGAATTTATACAAAGTAATAATTTTAAGCCAAAATTCTGTGACATATTCCACAGATAGAACTGCTATGTTTTGTGTGCTTTCTCCCCACTCTCCTCATACACAAACACCTGCATTTACTGGATGTACATTTCAATAAAACCATGCTTAGAAATCTTGAGCTTCAAATCTATTATTCTCTTTCCTGGGAACAGGACTGTTACATTATATTTAAAGTATTAAATTAAATTTGATTTGTTTATTTAATACAATTGAAACAATCTATTAATCCATTACTAGTTGTATTTTGTAAGTTAAACATCACTCTCTATAAAGAAATACTGCTATGGTCCTTTGTCACAAATTGTTAAGTACTGACCTTTGAATGCAAGTGTAATATATATATATTATATATATATATATATATATATATATATATATGTTTGTCATATAAAATTAACTTTATATTCTCAGTAATCCAGCTAGGAAACTTATAGTCCATGTAAAGTAAAATTATAGTCCATGTTTGGCATGAAGTCCAGAGAATTACACCTTTTTCTTGAGGATGAGTAGATGTTATAAAACATTACACAACTACAAGTCAGATTGAAAATAACATGGTGATAAAAATTGCTCTATGGGCCTAGTGGTGGTGTCACACACCTTTAATCCCAGTATTTTGGAAGCAGAGGTTGGTAGACCTCTGATTCTGACGCCCAGCTTGGTTTAGAGTGAGTTCCAGGACAGCCAGGTCTACACAGAGAAACACTGTCTCAAATATCAAACAAATAAACAAACATCACAACAAAACAAAAACAGACAAATAAAGCTTTAGGTTCAGTGAATAACTTAGGTATTGGGTAAAACTTATTTTCGTGCCATAGTTATTTGAGATTACTCAAAAAATATTCAATTTTTCATCATAAAAATACCCAACATTTGTTTTCAAAGGTGTCTGCTCCTGTCTGTTATCATTTGATTCACTCATCTAATTCCTCTATACAGTAAATATTATGTATAATTTATAAATAGCCTACTAATTTCCAACATCTAGATATTTCTGTAGATACACTAGAAATTTAACCTTGATGTAATTTTGAGGCACCATTATCATAGCTTAATTAGTCCTCATCTACACCTTAGAAAAATCAACGAGCATTTTTGCAAGATTTGCTCAGATAGCTATATAAACACAACACTATAAAAAAATCACTATCCTAGAGAAGAATTAATTCATGGTCTATCAGAGCAAAATGTTTTAATTCACTAGAGATGATTTTTACCTAGATGAAATTAGTCATCCACAGAGTAGCTCCTGGTTGATCTAAAGCTAAGATAACCAGACTTAACATGTGCTTCTTAAAGGTCTTGTAGAAATGTGTAAACTGGGGCCTTTTTATATGTTCCTGATCAAAAATATCACCTCTTCCATGTTTCACCTCACTTGTACTTTCATGCACACAATAAAAGTTATTTTCTGTGTTTTCTGAGTAATGGGTACCTTGACTAGTATTCTAAGCACCCTTTCTGATAATACCATGATTTTACCTTTCTTATGCATTTGCAAGAATTACTGCATTAATTCTATTCTATGCCCCTTCCTCTGGGTACAGATATTCCATCTCGCTAGAATTCCAAGTTTTATTTGCTAATTTTGGAACTTTTAAGACTGACAGTCTGAATAAGGACTAGCAACATACCTACTGGAACAAGTCCAGAGCCACTCTCTGCCATGAATAATAATAAAAAAGAGATGTCACTTTGCAACAGTGTATAAAAACTGAAGAAGTCTGAGAGAAACAGAAAACAGATGACAGGAAATGGAGAATTTATATTTGCTGATAGTAATTGAGGCCTCCATTGTAGTCTAAGATTACTGTATACTTGTTCTAAAATCCAGATTCTCTTACTGTGGGCATAAATTGGGTTGGTTTTCTCAAGATTCTTAAAATTACATTTCCTAAGAATCCTACTAAAGGACTTTAAAACAGTAAGTCTTGTAAAGACAACCCTTTGCTGTGTTCCATGCTCTATCCATAATAGATAACACAATTCTTGATGTTTGTTGGACACATAAAGAATTAATAATCAACTTATTAAATGAATAATGATTATGCCTTACTCTTTCTTAACAGTTTTATGTATACATGAGAGTGCTATTTGATTCTAAAAATTATTTTTATATTATGTCATAATTTTCCATCATATGTCTGCTTCTAAACATCTTCAATACCACTGATGTGTGAATTTGATGATTGTGCCAACTTATCACATTCCTCTCTGTCTTCTGGGCCAGTGTTTCCTTCAGGAAATTCATTTTGTCTGACAATACTCTCTTCACACTGCTGCACAGATGTTCCATGCCTGGAGTAAAACTATCTGTTCCATACTGCACAGAGGAATACTTTTCAGAACATATATAGGTCCTGAATGGTTTTAAGTCACTTTTGGAAATTCTTTTGTAGGAATTGTGAGAATTAAGAAAAAAATTTCACATGATATACAGGAAACATGATGATTAATCAGTGTATAGAGATTTGCCTCCAAGCCTGAGACCAGAGGTTAATAACCTGGTCCAAGATAGTAGAAGGACAGAACTCAGTCTATTTGTCTTCTGGCCTCTACACACTCAACCTAAGATGTGTGCTCAAAACACAAGTGTGAACATACACAAATTTAATAAATTAGCTACTTAATGAAATTTTAAAGAATTAAGATCTAACACATGGCTTCCCTTAGTTAAAAAAAAATCTGTAATTCAAATACTAATGATAATGACACTAGTTCAAGTGTGACAGAAGTCATAATGCATTTATTTCTTTTAGCCCTCAATATAGTTTACATAGAGTTTTATACTTTGAAATAGTTCTGCAGTATCTATGTAGCTATACAATACACACATGCATAAATACACACACATGTACATACACCCATGTAGACACATGCATGCACAAACATACATCTATCACTGTTTCAGAGCTTATAAGAAGAAGTTTTAAAGAAAAGAATTAGTTTTTTAAAAAACAATTTGGTGATAGATTTGATTGTAGTAATAGACCTTCAGGGCATTAATATATTGATGTAAAAATGATGAGAACTTAATTATCTTCATGTTATAAATTATCAATGTGAAGCCAAGTGTCGTTCCAACAGGCAACAAGAATGAAGTGGCAGAAAGGGAAATAAGAGAAGAGAATGGGTAGAATGTGGGGGCTAGGCTCGGTGAGACAGTTAGAGTCAAGGGGTCCAGAGAGGAGAATAGCAGCTACTCATCAGATCTATTTAGAACACAAATGATCTCTCTTGGATTTAGTACTATAGACCAAAGAAAATTGGATTGTAAAGTTTGATTCTTTCTACAAAAATATCAAAAGGTATTTATACACAAAGTAAGATATATTCTGAATAATTTATATAGTCACTAAAGAAAATCCTAAAAATACTAAATTATTGCTCAGTAGTTAAAAATAACCAGTTAGAACAACGTTTCTCAACCTTCCTAATGCTGTGACCCTTTAATATGGTTCATCAGGTTGTGATGACCCCCAACCATAAATTTATTTTTGTTGTTACTTCATAACTTAAATTTACTACTATCGTGAATCAAAATGTAAATATCTGTGTTTTCCAATGATCTTGGGCAATCACTGTGAATGAGTCATTCAATACCAAAAGAAGTCATACCCTACAGGAAACCACTGAGAACCATTGAGTTAGAAAATGGAGGTAATTTAGAGGTCTGGTGGGGGTGGGGAGGGAGTGGAGACATCCTCTTGAAGACAGGGGACAGGGAGGAAGTATGGGATGTGGAACAGTTGGAGGGTGGACTGGAAGAGGAATAAAATCTGTAGTGTAAAAAAAAATGAAAAAAAAGAATAAAAAGAAAAACAACAACAAAAACAGCAACAACAAAACAAATAGAGTGAAGTTGGAAAAAAATGCAGTGCCACCAACATAAAATGCCAAAGAACATTAATATTTAAATAAATCTTAAGTTTTCTATTGCAGAATTGAAAAGGATTGAATATATTATTCTGCCACATCTCTGTCCACCTACATCATACCTGCATATCCAGAGCATGCAGGTTAGAATCCCTTTCTGTATTTTCTCTGCCTCCTGAGACTTCTGGGGCACCCTTCCTGCCCTGTGCCACCTGCTGTCCCCAGTGGACCTCCAATCTCCTGCCACCTCTCTGTCCACCTTCATCTGATCTACTGATCCTGAGGCATGCAGACTAGATTCCCTTCCAGTGCCCATCTTCCCTGCTGGCTGAGTCATCTGGAGCACTACCAGGTGCCAGGAGCAGCCTGCTATCCCTGCTGGATCCCATTCTCCTACCATCTCTCATCCTAGCTCCATCAGACCTGCTGATCTGGAATAAATAATACAGCCCAAGAATACCCATCAGAGGAATGTTAAAACTCGGATCATTGAGGTTAAGCTCCCTCCAAATAACTACCCAAACAGGAACATCCAGGAATTAAAGCCATCCAGATAGATAAGGGCCCTCAAAAGAACACAATCATTAAAATTCAGGGCAATATGATTTCTACAGAGCACAGCTACCTTATTACGGTTAGCCCAGGATATCTGAAAACAACCAAAGCACAAGAAAAATGACCTCAAATCCAATCTTATAAAAATGATAGAGGTCTTTATAGAGGGAATGAATATTAAGGGAAATGAATTAAGGGAAATGAATATCCCTTAAAAAATTACAGGAAAATATAATCAAATAGGTAGGGACCTTTAAAGAAGAAGCAAATAAATCTCTTAATGAAATACAGGTAAATACAATTAAACAAGTGAAGAAAATAAATAAAACTGTGGAAGACCTGAAAATGGTAACCAATAAAGAAAACAAAACAATAAAAAATGATATCTCAATTCTATACATCTATGCCCCCAATACAAAGGCACCCATATTTGTAAAAAGAAATGTATAGCATGCATTAATAGTGGAAGACTTCAACAATTCATAACCCACTCTCACCAATTAACAGGTCATCCAGACAAAACCTAAACAGAAAAATAATGAAACTAGCTGACATTATGAATCAAATGGATTTAACAGGTATAAATAAATATTTCATGTGAACACAAAAGTATAAGCATTCTTAGTACCACATGAATTCTCCAAAATTGACCATATAGTTTGTCACAGATCAAGCCTCAACAGATACAAGAAAACTGAAATAACACTTTGTATCTTATCTTACCACTGTCGATTAAAGCCGGACTTCAACCACAGAAACAACAGAAAGCCTCACACTAGTGGAAACTGAGCAACTCTTCTCAATGATCTCTGGGTCAGGGAAGAAATAAACATAGTAAAGACTTTATAGAATTTAATGAAAATGAAGGCACAGCATACTCATATTTGTCTGACATAACGAAAACAGTGCTAAGAGAAAAATCCACAGCACTAAGTGTTTCAATAAAGAAATTAGGAAGTTCTTATATCAGTAATATAAAAGTATACCTGAAATTTCCAGAAAGAAAATAATAATAATAATAAAATATAGGAAATAATAAAAAGTAAGGCTGAAACCAATCAATTAAAAACAAAAAAAAATGTACAAACAATCATTAGGCTTACTGCAAAAGTCTGTACTACAAAAACTTAAAAAAAATCTA
Source organism: Mastomys natalensis (assembly GCA_021653895.1). Taxonomy (NCBI): domain Eukaryota; kingdom Metazoa; phylum Chordata; class Mammalia; order Rodentia; family Muridae; genus Mastomys; species Mastomys natalensis. The sequence goes on from JAJTUV010000289.1 coordinate 1,032,556, forward strand.
AATGAAACGGATGATTTTCTTGACAGATACCACTTACCAAATTTATATAAAAATGAGGTAAACTATGTAAACTGCCCTAAAACACTAAGGAAATAGAAATGATCATTAAAAATTTCCCAATCAAAACCAGCCCAAGGCCAAAGAGTTTTAGTGTAGAATTCTACCAGATCTTCCAAAAATAGCTAATATTAGTATTCCTCAAACTATTTCAAAGAATAGAAACAGAAGAAACACTACCTAACTCAGTCTTCCAAGCGACAGCCACCCAAAACCACACAAAGACTCAACAAAGAAAGAATTTTCAGGTGTTTGGAGGGTATAAACAGGACTCATTGGAGTTGATGGAGACAGAACATGGCTAGCTGTGCAATTCTTGTGGATCTTGCTTCTTCACTGATCTTTGCTTCCCTGAAAGATGCACAGCCAAGAACTTCTCCTGGTGTTCTTCATCGTTCTGCCTGTTGACTAGAGCAAAGACTGAGCCCTGGTTGTCTCTGCTAGGTTGTGCCACCTCTGTTGCTAACCCTACTCTACCAAACTTGACTGCTGGTTTACCTGTGAAGTGTCTGCGAGTAGATCAAGCTGCTGCTGCCTGCTAACCTGTAATCTGAACTTTTGATTTCCACACACTACAGATGGGAGTTGCTCCAAGGAGCCTTTCTAAAGAGATACACTTACCCCATATTCTTTTTTTTCCACTACCACTGGTGGGTGGTGGCTATAAGGGGGTTAAAGTGCTTAAGAACCATCATTAAAAATAACATTTGGAAAAAATTAGAGTTATAGGTGCCCTCCTTTATACAAATGATAAATAGGCTAGAAAAGAAATGGGAACAACCACCCTTAGAATAGCTCCAAATAATATAAAATATATTGACATAACTCTAACCAGACAAGTGAAAGTCATATATGTCAAGAGCTTCAAGTCACTAAAGGAAGAAATTAAGAAAGATCTTCAACAATTGGTGCTGGGCTAATTAGATGTCTTCATGTAGAAAATAGAAATAGATCCATATCTATCACCCTACACAAAACTCAAGTCCAGGTGAATCAAAGACCTCAACATAAAACAAGATACACTAAATCTGATAATCCATAAAGTGGTTAATAGCTGTGAACTCATTGGTATAGGAGATAACTTCCTGAACAGAAGACCAATGGCTCAGTTTCTAACATCAACAACTGATAAAAGGGATCTCACGAAACTAAACTGCTTCTGTAAATCAAAGACATACTCAAAAGAGCAAAATCGTAGCCTACAGATTGAGAAAGGATCTTCAACAACCCTCCATTTGACAGAGGGCTAATATCCAAAATTTATGAAGAACTCAAGAAATTGAACCTCAACAACCCAAATAAATGGGGGTACAGATCAAAAGAGGAAATTCTCAACAGAGGATTCCTAAATGGCCAAGAAACATTTTAAGAAGTGTTCAAAGTTCTTTATAATCAGGGAAATACAAATCACAACGACTCTGAGATTCCTTCTTATACCTTTGCAGGAATGGCTGAGATCAAGATCAAAAGTTCACATGGTATCTTATGGTGGTGAAGATGTGGAAACAAGGGGAGCACTCCTCTATTGCTGTTGGGAGTGCAAGCTTGTACAACCACTTTGGAAATCAATTTGGCAGTTTCTCAGAAAAGTGGGAATAACTCTACCTCAAGACTAAGCTATACTACTCCTGGGCATATACCCAAAAGATGCTCTGCCATCCCACAAAGATACTTGCTCAACTATGTTCATAGAAGCTTTATACATAATATCCAAAGATTGGGTACAACCTAGATAACCCTCACCTGAAGAAGAAATAGAGAAAATGTGGTACAAGTACACAGTAGAATACTATTCTTCTAATAAAACAAAAAACCATCATGAGCTTTGGAGGCAAAGGGATGGAACTCGAGAATGTCATGCTGAGTGATGTAACATGACATGCATGGTATGTACTGGCTTATAAGTGGATATTAAAGCCCTAGTGAGAATGTTTGAATCTCACTTAGAAGGGAGAATAAAACTGTCCTAAGAGACAGAACAAGGGAACTGGGTGGTAGAGGGGATGGGGAAGGGAATTAATTGGTTGGTGGGTTTGGGATCAGATATGGGGAGAATTGGGGGATATTGCCATGTGGCTATGATAATGAACTAAAATCTGTAAGTATCAAAGGTTGGGAGTGGTGAGCTGGGATGGGGGACTCTCTAGGGAGTGAAAGAGACCTAGGATAAGTGAGGTGCCCAAGAATCAATGTGGGTGATCTTAACTGAGACTCACAGCAGTGGAGATATGAATCTTGAAGAAGCTACGTCTATAGTCATACAGGAACGCCAGTAAAGAGATAGGGACACTTTCTACTCAAAGTGGATCCTGCCTACAAGAAATGCAGTGACAGGGGATGGAGCAGAGTCTGAGAGAATGCCCAAGTAATAACCACTTAAACTAAAGACCCACCCCATGGGCAAGCACCAAACCCTGAAACTATTAATAATATTCTTATGCTTGCAGACACGTGCCTATCATGGCTGTCCTCTCAAAGGCCCCACCGAGGAGCTGACTCAGACAGATGCATAGAACCACAGCCAAACATTGAATGGAGCTTGTGGACTCATGGTTGAGTTAGGGAAAGGACTGAGGGCCCTCAAGGGGATAGGGACTCCACAGGAAGACTAACAGAGTCAATTAACCTAGACCCTTGGGGGTTCTCAGAGACTGAACCACCCACCCACCAACCAAAGAGCATACCAGTGTGCATCTTCATCTTCACTGGGGCCAGAACAACTGGAGTGAGATATCACTAAGGCTGTTTTCCATCTGTGGAATCTGTTCCCCCAACTCAGCTGTCTTGTCTGACTTCAGTGGGTGAAGAAGTACCTAGTCTTGTAAAGACTTGATTTACTGGAGTGGGGGTATGGAGGCGGCAGGCTTCGTTTTCTCAGAGGAGAAGTGAAGGAGGGAGGTGGGAACAGGGAGAGGAGACAGAGATTGGGATGTAAAGTAAATTAAAAATAAAGAGATAAATCCCAAGTAAAAAGAAAAGCTGTTACAGAGAGTAGCGAACTATACTGTTGATTAGATTTCAGAGTGCTCCACAGGAGAGAATTCAAGGCTGGTACTGCAAACCCACTGAAAAAAATTTCCATGTCTGAGGAGGCCTTAGGCTCTAGGGGGAAACATACTACTACTGTTACTAAATTGATGTGCCAACAAACTGCCTTCTAAATAGTTACTTTTATGCCCTTAGAAAAATGTACTTTCCAGGCTGGAGAGATGGCTCAATGGTAAAAAACACTGACTGCTCTTGCAGAGGTCCTGAGTTCAGTTCCCAGCAACCACATGGTGACTCACAACCATCTATAATGAGATTCGATGCCCTTTTCTGGTATGTCTAAAGACAGAGAACATAAAATGAAAAAAAATTCATAAATCTTAAAAAAAGAAAAAAGAAAAACATACTTTTCATCTTGATCAGTGGAATTTCTCTTTGAAATAAATAGTAAGATATAAAGAGATGCATAGCTGCTTAAAGTGCTGAGAATAAAGGGCAATAGAATGCTCAGCCCTAAATATTTATATAGCCCACTCTCGGGCTCAGTGAACATGTCAGAAGAGGAGCCAGAAAGAATGTAAGAGGAAAAAGTTAAGGCCATGGGCTAAGAAATACCATTATATAGGCTGTGATAGTCACTTAGAATCATAATCTTGCAGCAGATATGGTTGACTGTGCTGGGCCAGGACAAAAGTAGGCCCCATGTGGAAGATACTCATGGTAGAGCTGCATTCATTCCCACAGAGCTATTGACTACTGACAGGTTCTTGGAAGGAGGCAGTCAACTTTCTTCTGTTGTTCCCCACCGGTGATCTCACCAGGCTCCAAAGATAAAGGCTGATTGGCCAATGAGCTGAGGCAGGATTAGAAGGTGGGACTACAAATAGAGGGAGAGCATTCTGGGAAAATTCAGGAATGAGAGATTAGTCCCAGAGAGAAACTGAAGACCAGGTAACCAGGCACATGACAGAACATAGAATAAAATAAATGAGTAATTAATATATGGACATAGCATTCATTCATATAAAAATAAAAAAGAAAATGATAGAATAAATGAAAAAATACTGTCTTTAATGTTATAGTAATAAAAGTGACAATTTTCCTGATTATATTATGGAATTATTGTTCAGAGATCTGTAGTGATTTGTGGGAGAATGGTTCTGGAGGGTGTCCCACGATGATCTCCCAGCTGAGGACAGAGTGAGAGCAGGGAGGGTCCTCTACCCACGTCTCCGCTGTCTGTTGGTCTTCAGCCCAGCCTGGTGTGAGAGGTCTGGGTCAAAAGGGTGCGAGTGCAAGCAGGGAGGAGAGATTGCCTGCCTCCGCTGCTGCCTCTGCTCGAGTCTCCGCTGTCACAGCTCGTTCACTCCCAGTTGCTGCACCTGTCTCTCCACGCTGAGCCGCCCGGGCTGGGCCGATAGAAGCCGGCTAGCAGGCAAGGAAGCAGCTTGGTGCCCCAGGAAGGTTTCGGGAGAGCGGATCTCTCCCCAAGTGTTACAGCTCTTGAGACAAAAACTCCCGGACACCAAGATGATTCTCGAACACACCTTTACTTCTCCCGAATAGAGCCTTTATATACAGTTTCAGGGTGGGTTAGGGTCTGACAGCAGATAACGCTTATTGGCTTGGTCGGAGAGCTTGGAGATACCTCATCTGCATGTGGGAGGGCCTGAGGCACTGTTCCTCGTGACTGATAGTCATAGACCTCTCTTTGGGAGAGGCTGTGGAGGGCCGAAGCTGAATGAAAAGAACAAGGGCCTGGGGGCAGCGCTTGAACACCTGCCGTCCTGGTAGAGGTCCGGGGTTCAAGGCTTGCTCAACCAGGCACCCAGCTGCTTCCCACAGCCCACCGTCCCACAGTGATTCATAAATCATATAGAAAAATATGTGTTTACAATGTGTAGTAACTCCTGGAAAATCTAATTTTAGTCTATATTAAAAGTATATTAAAATGTGTGCTAAACTAAAGAAGCTGACAATATATAGAATACTAATGGAAGGATAGGAATGTAGGTTCTAGAAAATAGTGCAGTATACTGGAAATATATTCCAATAAACGAAAGTAAATAGAAAAAGTCACTCTCAAATTACAGTGAAAAAATAGACTTTTTGATGAATTGTGCTGACGTAACTCGTCCACATTTATGAAGAAAAGAAAGCAAGAAAGTTAAGGAAAATATGTAATTTAACATGAAATATTTTATTTGAAAATAAATAAAAAACAATATCTTATATACAACAACATGGTAACCAAATATATTAGGGGAAAAAAGGATATTAAGTGTTTGCAAATATGAGATTCTGTCAAAAAGTTAATTTCCATTTTGTACAAGTATGGAAATATTATATCTCAGGAAAATGAATAAAGAATACAAACAAGTAAATTACAGAAAAAGTAGTAGAATGGATAAGAAGCATAGGAAATATGTTAATGTAAAGAAAAGCCCAATGGAAAACAAAAGTGAAAAGCTGAATTTGTTTCAAAGGCAAAGTGTGCTGGCTTGGAACTCTCTTTTGTATGGCAGGTTGGCTTTGTACTCAGAGATCCACCTGCCTCTGCTTTGCAAATGCCAGGGTTATAGCTGTGAACCACCATATTTGGCTCTGGTTCTTATGAGCATTTTAAGTAAAGTCTGTTTCTGCTTCTGTTTCTTTGGATGCATCTGTGACTTGTATCCAAATTGAGACATCGATTATAGACGGAGTGGAATACAATGATGGGACAGGCAGACAAAAAGCACAAGAGGCATAGACATATGAGGAGCAGAGAAAGGTGTGCATTTGAATATAACCGCCTCCTTCTGAAATTGAATCTTTCAAGTTTCTAGACAGGTCAACTGGATAATATAGCCATCTACAAATACTGATATAACTTGTCACTTGTAAATTGATAGCATAGTGACAAATTAAAACTGTATATAGAATTAGCATATAGAGCAGTCTAAAATCTAGGTCTACACACAGAGGATCAGAAACCTATATATCACAGACATCGTCACCACCATGTTTACTTTAGCATTATTCACAATAACCAAGTCAATGGAATCCAATGAATAATGAATGGATGAAGAATATATGTTGGACATGTTCACACAAAAGGAAATTCTGTAATTTACAACAGCATGATTAATCTTTAAAAGGAAATAGTATACACTGTCTATTTTGCAAGTGATTGGCCAGATTCCCTTCAGTGAATTGGCATTTGATAAACTGCCTGAACGATATGATCTTATGGAAAACAGTGAATTATAGTTCAAATTAATGAGATAAAGGGGAGTGATTCACAAGTTATATAGCCAGTAAAAGCCCTAGAAAACACAATACAGTTCTGACCCTGTAAATACTTCCAACTAATAATAGTGTTACTTAGAAGAAAAAGAGAGGTTTTAGCTGCACATCATGGGTATAAAATCTGGTGGAATATTACTCAGATAAGAATTGATCACCTCTGAATTTATATATAAAATGAAGTTCAATTTGTACTTTCTCTTTCTCTCAGATTCTTGGTAAGATGTCCTTTCCCTATCATTATGATTACTAAAGTTGCAACTATTCAGAATCAAGGCTACAGAACACAAGGCTTCTTGGATGAGAGCATAGCAGAACATGCATCTTTGGGCCACATCCACCTTTAGGCTGCAGAGAAGAGAAAATATCCAAGGAAATATGAGGAAAATGCCTATGAGAAAAGGTTTAGGCCAGGAGAAATATATCGTATACTCACTCTGCTCCCTCTAAAGGAAATAAGTCAGCTGTTTGTCTACAGTGTTAATTTAATAAACTCAGTAGGATATAGATCTAGATGTAAATATTGATATATAGGTAGAAAAATATGTGTGTATAGTTCATATGTTATAGGTGATAATATTACAAAGAGATCATCAATTTAAGGGAGATTGAGAGATTCAGGAAAAATTGCAAGAGGAAGGAGAGTTGGGGATGATATAAATACATAATTAATATATGAAATTCAAAAAAAATAGGATAATAATTTTAATTATTTTATTTTTTAAGGTATAAAAGTTACAGAATTTCTTAGTTTCTTTCCACAGTGCCCTTCTATGTACCCCCTGCCTTCCTTCAAGTTCATAAATTTTTTCTTTGTTATTACATATGTATTTGTATTTGCATATGTGTATATATACATATTTACATGTATGCACACAGTATTAAGAAAGGTGACTATTTGGTATCTCTTCAATGAGAGTGATTATTTCTCTTGTTCTGTATATTTCTTAGTTGTCTAGTGCTTTGTCAAGTGTGGAGGCCTTGTGAGCTCTCCCCTTTCCACGTTAGCATGCCTCTTGCTATTGCTCTTTTCCAGGCCATGGTTCAGCAGTCAAGTTCATAAGAGATTATGGGTGTAGTTTCTATGACATTTCCAGGAGAGAAAACTTCCAATTCCTCTGGATCTTGGGATCTATCTGCGTCCTCAGTGTACTAAAAACTGAGTTTTGGGTGCAGAAATTGTTTTGTAGATGCATCAGTTGGGTATGGGCTCTGCATTTTGATTAGTTGTGCTTTTCTGTAATGGTCACCATCTAGTTTAAAAACAACTACACTTATCTCTGTGTATAAGGAAAAATATTTAGAAATCAGTTAGGGATTATTACAAGCTAGTCCTCAGGGAAAAGCTTTTAGATCATATCTTTAAAAGTAAAAACTGTTCTGTTAGTGCTTATCAGGAAACAATACAGCCATTGAGTTGATGTAGTAATTAGTTTTGGTCCAAGTATGCATTCTTCCATTCTTTCTTTTCCATTATGACCTTGGATAAAGAAGAAATAAAACCAAGGCAGAATTCAGACAAAGAAATATAATAACTTAAACAATAAGTAAAATATATAATAAATGAAACAACCTGTAAGAAATAAATCAAACCCATTCCCCTCCACAGGTGTTCTGTTCTTCTAGACTTGAGATAAGAATGAAGAGAAAACATTTGAAAAGATCTTGAATTTTAGTTTAGATCCAGCCAGGATTTTCTAGATATAAAAATGGATGTTTTGTGTTTGGATGGGACAATAAAGTTTTAGGGCTCTTCTATTCTGAGTTTTAAAGAAGAATATATAGGAAAAGAAAGAGAAACAAGTCTATTGATTTTTCTCCACAGTGTCTTGATACCTCAGTGCTACACACCATGCATTAGAAAATAAACTTCAGGTAGAAGACATAAAATACTTTTGCTTTTCATCTCATATAAATTACTTCATGAGTTAGCTTAAAATTACGTTATTTTTAAGTTATAATTTTAAAAGAAATATCAATTTAGATACAGACATAGATCACAGAAGAGAAAGGAGGCTATTAGCATGGAGCAGAGGTGCTTATATCTATTGAACATGAGATTTGAGAAGAATCAATATTTCTCTTTAAATTGGAAGTGAGTAATTCAGTATTTAAATTTGTATCATTTTCATATATTCCTTGGAAATACTGATGTCAGTGTGAACTGGAGTGGTAAGTTTCCTACCACCAATTGGATAACAACTTGAGTTATTTGTTTAAGTAACCGAATATCCCAAAATCTAGAGTACCTTGCTATGATGACACTGAATTTCAAATAGAAAAGTTCTGCTGGTGTGTTCATGTTTTGTACATATGCGTGCACTTGTATGTTATTCTCTCTCTCTCTCTCTCTCTCTCTCTCTCTCTCTCTCTCTCTCTGCTTTTATCTCCCTTCCTCTTTCCCTTTCCTCTCCCTCCCTCTCCGTCCCGCCTCCTTACCCTCCCCCCTCTCCTCTCTATCTCTCTCTGTGTGTGTATGTGTGTGGATTTGCCTGCACATGTGCATGCATACACATCCTGTGTACATGTTCTGTGCATGTTTGTGTGTGCACAATAAATGATTTCTTTTTTTTTTTCCCTTAATGATTTCTCCATTTCCATCCCTGCAGTTCTTTCAGACAGGAACAATTATGGGTCCGAGTTTTGACTGTGGGATATCAACCCCATCCTTCACTGGATGTCCTGTCTTTCTCCTGGAGGTGGGCTCTACAAGTTCCCACTCCCCACTATAGGGCATTTCATCTAGGGTTCCTCCCTTTGAATCCTGAGTCTCTTGCCTCCCAGGTCTCTGGTACATTCTGGAGGGTCCCCCAACGTCTTACTTCTTGAGGTTTCCTTTTTCCATTCTTTCTGCTGGCCTTCAGGCTTCAGTTCTTTTCTCCCACCCAATACCAGACCATATTCCCCTTTCCTCTGACCCCCATGTCTCCTTTCCCTCCCACGTCCCTCTCTCCCTCTTTCTCCCTTGTTATTGCTTTCTTCTCCCTCCCACATAGAACTGACCTCTGCTTGGCGGGTGAAAATTCTACCACTGAGCCACCCATCCACTCTCCTGTATTTCTTAAGGGAGTTATTTTGTCCTTCTTATAAAGTCCTCTATCATTATCATGAGAAGGGATTTTAGATCAGAATTTTGCTTTTCAGTTGTGTTGGGGTATCCAGGACTTGCTTTAGTGAGTGAATTGTTTGTTTGTTTGTTTGTTTTTTCTATCTTAATTGGAGAAGTTTTATCTTTTGTCTTTTCCTTTTTCTGTTTTTGTTTCTTTTTATTGTGGTTTTTTTTTTTTTTTTTTGATAATGTCAAGTACCACTGGTTTCTGCTGCTTATGCGTTTGCCTTTAGTCATCTGTTTATCTCTGGTGTTAGCTAGCTTTGCTGTTTCTGAAGGAAGCCTCTTCCTCCTGTGAGCCTGTGAGTTTGTGTGTGTCAGAACTCCTGGAGGTCAACCAGTCACTTTGTGAGCCTGTGAGCCTGTGAGCCTGTGAGCCTGTGAGCCTGGATGTGTCAGTACTCCTGGGGGTCAAGCTTTCTCTGGCTGGGATTGGGGTGTGGAGTCTCGGCTCTTGGATGCAAGTGAAAACCAGAAGGTTCATACACTAACTCATTTCATTCATCTGACATTTCATCTGAATTCCACCGGATTGCTGAGGGGTTAATTTAGTCATTTACAAATTTTGATGACATCCTGTGGATTACCAGAGGATAAGATTTCTTAGAGTAAATCTTTAATTATATGGTATAGATAGAAACTTGTAAGGTTTGTAGGGGCTGAAGGGATGAAGGAAACCCCAGGGTAGAGGAAATTCTTATGAAATATATAAGATAGTGGAGTTTACATTGTTCTGTGTCCCTATAGTAAAGTAAAAAGAATGTATGGTTGACTCCTCAAGAAAAAAGTTCAACCTTCTGTAAAAAAAAATTCTTGTCCAGATAAATTGTTGGGGAAGAAAAGAACCAAAGTATTTTATCCTTCATGGACATATCAAAGGCTTTGCACTTGATTTGTTTGCTTTCCCAGAAGTCAAATTCCATATTTTTAAAGACTCTTACATTTCTAACATTTGGAATCATATTATCTTACAGTATCAACTGTACAAGAAGTCATTATTTGTGGTCAAATCCTGAGTTCTATGTTTGTTGGCTGTTAGAGAAAGTCTGAAATCTTCTAAATGATTTTCTAAGAACTACTCCGTAATGCTTGAGCTAAAGGGCTTCACAGGAGGCTAAGTTCTATGCTTATGGACAGAGATGAGATGTATTGCTTCAGAATGTGACTTGATCTGAAAGCAGAAAGAACAGAAGACCTTTGAGGAGCTTGAGTTTCTGAAAACAAGGTGAGGATTACACATGAAGAGAGAGGCCTCCATCCATGCTGTGGGTGGGTGAGATTCTTCTCTGTGTTATTATAAACATACCAATAGTAAATATAGAACACATCATCATCATGCAGAGTGAGTGTTTACTGTAAAACTTCCTCTGAGTTTTGTGCTGTGTGAAAGAATTCCATGATTTAAGTCCCTCAGATCTATGGTGGATTCATCCTAGAATGTATATTTCGTCCCCAGCGTCATGATCGCTGATACTTGGACATGTTCCATTTTCCGAGCTTAGTGATTTGTTATCAAAATTAATGTACTAAAATTCCTTAGCATTTAATTTATATTAATTTTAAGGAATGCTTTTCAGTTTCCAGTGATGCTGATAAGGATGCTTGGTTTTTGACAATAAGATATCTTACTAAATAAAACTATTTTACAATGTTTAACCAAAGAAAAAAATGTTTATTGAAAATAAAATAAAGGATTTTGAAAGTCTCTTAATGTTTAAAAATATTTTTAATTAAAATTCTCCCAAATATGTTGCACAGTTTAATGAGGCACTATATGGCAACATTGCTTCCAGAAAATGGCCATTTCTAAATATCATGACATTAAGCCTGAATGTTCTCTGACAACTTTAAAATATATTGCATACACAAATTGAGGTAATGATCATTAGGTGTTTTGTACTAATGGACTCATTAGATTGATGCATGGTATGGTAGGACATGGATGTCAGATCTCTAATTTCTTTTAGTGCTAAACACTAAAATGTGGCAGTTAATTTAGATAATAGATGAATACAGTGAAATAAGCTGAAAAGACCTTGTTTGGTTCTTATGATAAAAATTTCATATTAGTACATTCAAATTCAGACTTGAAATTGAAAATCAAAATTAATGTATCTTATAATTGTAAGCATGAGTCAGAATTCAAGGTTCTGTATGATTCCATAACTGTCAGATCCTCAAATGAATATTTCAGGATTCATCCTAGTTCCTCTTCCATTGAACGTATTGTGGGGAGTAAGTATTTAAAAAGAGGTGTAATGTTCTCACTGCAATAGAAAAATGGAAATATAATTGTTAAAGAGATCAGGAGGTGGAGCCTTCCCTCTCTTGACATTGAACATGTTCCAATCCCTGAGCCATGTTTTCCTCACCTAGCTACCAGCTGTGCTTTTCACACTGAACTCACTCACGTTTTACATACTGGGGCATTTCTGTCTCATGTGTGCTCTGGACTCCCGAGAAAAGTAGTCTTAGAACACATCCTTAATCCAAACACTAGTCAATCTGCCAGAGAGAGAATGACCCACCTAAAACCCCAGAGCTCTGAAGCTAGGCATGAATGTGCTCTTGCCTTCCTGCTTCTTCACAAGCCCGAGTGTCTTCCTCATGCTTACCAGTCATGGGATGTAGCACCTGTTCTCCAGACAACTGTGCTACTTCCACTCAGATCCTGGAACAATAGGGTCACTGTGCTTTGGGTCTTAGCTATGTGGGTAACTATGGATACCTCACTACAGACATGGAAGCCAATAATGGTGTCTTGGAAATATCAATGAAAAGAGGCAGGTTAAGTTAAGAGACTTACATATAAAGTCATTAGACACTATTTTTTTTCTATTTGAGCAATAAATTACCTAAAAGAAAGTGTAAGAATATTTGTTTCATGTCTAGCTGGTTCAGAAAAGTAAATGTCATACTATGTTTGAAGGACATAACTGGTTAAGTCAGAACAAGACACCATATTTGAAGAGCCAATTAAAATTATAGTCTGTCAGTTAATGAAAGGGAAAAGTTCTAAAAACAAATAGAGGGAATATTTCATCCTATGTAAAGTCACAGAGTATGCAAACCTACAAGGTATGGCTTATAATATACATCCTAGAATACATATTACATGTATTTGGTACTATAGTGGATGCAATATTTAATATACATGTTACCATATTAGATGATATTTGATAGTGTGGATTTAGCCCCAAATAACTGGTCTGACCTGCTCTTGAAATTTGAATGTGCCTTACATTAATTCTTGAAGATAGCCATAACTAAGGGCTAAGTTTGCATTTTTTATCTTTGTGGTTGACTTTCATAGTCAATTAATGTTTACTGTGTGTATATTTTTTCCTCCTTTATTGCTATGGTGACATAGTAGGTTAGCCAGAGAAACTGAGCAAACCTAATTCCAAAGGTAGCAAAAGAACAGGGCTGTGATGCTGTCCCCATTTTCACACTGGCCTTAGTTTTCCCAGTCTTACACTGGCCTTAGCTAAGAACAGTGAAGTCTTGGACCTATCTATTGACAACTACTTTTAAACTAATCATAAGTTAACTGAATTCCCACTATCTTTCTGGTTATTAAAGTCACAGACATTTTTAATGAATTTTACTGAACATGAAAGGTAAAACCATTCATATAATTACCATGGAAATAAAGGGATAAGCTGTATCATATAAAGAAAAACAAACTAAATGCCAGTGAGAAACTGAATCAATGATGCTCATGACTGACTTTAGTTTGATTGATACTGTCAACTGTGAGGATTTGATATAGAAAGCTCTTTTTAGAGCTAGTTCATCTTCTAAACTCACCTCATGTCATTCATAGCTATAGTTTCTTTTTCTGTGCACACAGAAAGAACAGACAATGGCATTGCAGGCAGCAAAGTACTTAAACCTTGCAAAGCTTTGGAGGATAGACCTTATTCTTTATATTCCAACCAACTCAACATCCCAAATTGTATTTCAATAAAGGAGAATATTGGCTACTTTAATTACTCAGTCAACATTACTTTAGAGCACACATTATACAGTTCTGGGAATATTGAGAAATACACAAGTTTGTTGCAAGACAACTTGCAGTTCCAAGTTTAGTTAAACAAAACAAAGCAAACCAAGCAAGCAAACAATATTATATTAAGACTGAAAGCAAAGTGAATTCAATAGGTATTCCTGATATAACATATATATTAATTAATAAATTAAGTATCCTCATATTTATTAAATAGGGAACATTTTATCTTTAATTCTTATCTTTTTGAGAAAAAGGAAATGTGGTGATTTGAATAAAATTGTCTCCACTGGCTCATATACTTGAAAGCTTAGAGAGTGGTACTATATGAAAAGATTAAAAGAGGTGGCCTTGTTAGACTGGGTGTGGCCTTGTTGGAAGAAGTGTATTACTGGTGTTGGGATTTGGGGTTTTCATAGCCCAAGGCAGGCCCCGAGGCTCTCTCTTTTTGTGCTACCCTTGAAATCAGGTATAGAATCATCAGATACCATGTCTGCCTTCATACTGCCATGTTCCTGCCGTATGTCCTGCCATGAGTATAATGGAGTAAACTTGTGAAACTGTAAGCAAACCTCAATTAAATGATTTCTGTTTTTACAGAAGTTGCCTTGATCATAGTGTTATTTCACTGCAATAGAGCACGAACTAAGACAAGGAAACCTGAAAAATAAAAGAGAGTTAAGTCATTTTCTTCTGGCTGTTCACACTGTGAAAACAGTTGAGCCCTACTGAAGGGAGTCTTGAATAGACAAATTGGTCATGAAGACATTATTCTCAGATTAGTTGCAGCAGTGTTCTTGTGTTAAGTGAATAAACTAGAATAATCTACATTTTGCCATATTTTCATACTAGCTACATTTTTCATTTAGAACTTAATTTGAAATAAATTATGAGTATGTGAAAAAAATTTTAAGTGGTCAGAGTTCAAAACTGAAATAAGTAATAGACACTATCCTTAAAACAATTTGTTCTCTAAAGCCCTTTTCTTATCTTGGTACAGTATCAGCTCTCATTTTGACATACAGATGAGTTAATTGTCTTACTATTTTCTGTATATCTATTTCTGTTTCTGTGTGTGTCTCTGTCTGCCTGTCTTCCTCTCCTTCATAAATTATCCATCCACATCTTTTCAAGGATGGTTTTCTAGAATATCAATCCAAAATTATTAATGCTTTTGCAAAGAATAGTGGATAAAACTTTTGGTCATTAAGGATAACTCAAAATTTTTAATATTTTGAATTTTCATAGTCATTCACCTTATCGTGAACACATACTAAGCTATTAATTATTATTTTTTCTATAAATCTAACTCAGCTTGTCATTTTCTGTCATTTATGGGGATGAAGAATAGGCTAAGGTTTCATCAGCTTATGTTTGAAACTCTGGTTGACTGAACATGCAGATGATCACTTGATGGTGTGGAGCCTTGAGTGTCTCATTCAGTGCTTCATCATTAGCTCATTCAGTGCTGAGCTAATGACAATTTTATTTTGTCTTATTCTGTTTGTACTGGGAAGTTGGTTAAGTGTGTGTGCCAAGAATATAGAAGAAATTAAATCATGGTTTGGATGCAAGTAGGGAAAACATTTAAGAGTATGATACAGTAATGATGTTCATAAGTATATTCTGTTTCTCTGTATGCTTTACAAAAACAATAAACTTGAGTTCAAGGTAATGTGTCTGAGAGTTAAAATACAAAAAGTAAACAAAAAGTATTCAAGTTATTTAAAAATAACAGACCATTATAAATGTATTAAACAGAACAATGTATGATTTGTCCAATGGCATGATGTGTTAGCTTCTAAAAAGATCATAGGTCCAGGACATATAAAACATATAAATGAGTTCACCTGACCATTGTATAGTATAAAAATTGGTAATCATAATATAACAAAGATATTTACAACTCAGTAGCTAATGTAAGTGCACCTTTAAGGTCTTCCAAGTTTCATGTGCTAAGTGCTCAGACCTAGTATGGTAATATATTAGAAGATAATAAAATATGTAGTGGAAGATCTTTAGATTTGCTTTTTCAGAGTTCTCTGGAGCAGCAGAAGTGATATGATTATAATATGATATGACATTTATGATAAGAGGAGATTTATTGTATTTGCATACAAAGTAAATATCTGGGGAGTTCAGTAATGTTCACCTGTACATAAGAAGTAGAAAGAAGCCAGTATCTTCTCAGTCTCAAAAACCTCAGTACTGCAATGTGATCCTGAAGTCCACTTAGGTCTCTGGAAGTTTGTTGAATTTGACGTGACATTGAAATTCTGAAGAAACTGGCACTGAGTGTCCATGGGCAGTGGCAGCAAGTGCAGACAGTTGGAACTCAGTGTCCATGGGCAATGATAGCAATGCTTGGCAGCTTGCATTGAGTGTTCAATGGTAGCATTCTAGACATACTTCTTTGGAAATCATGTAGCCTGTTTATTTGTACTGATTTCCTATTTTTCCAACTCCTTCCATCCAAGCTGTATGTACCTTAATGGAGGTTATCATCAACATTCCCTTTCAGTTAGTCTCCCACATGTCAATCTTCTTTTCAAATACCCACAGAGCCAACGAACATGGAAAATCACTAGTCTGAGGAAACCTCAAATCAGTCAAGATGACAAGACTATCACAATCATTTTACATAGAACATTATAAGTAATTACAGGGCTGTGGCCTCATTCCCTTTCACTTTTCTCCTTGACTTTCTCACATGCCCCTTTCATGGTGTTCTGTCTCCCTTGTGCGGTCAAAGCTAAGGAATCAACTTCTCATGGATTGAAAAAGCCCCAAATGGTGAAGGAAAACAGGTTTTACTTCGAGTGTTTCATCATATAGACAGAAACTTAAGACATTGTGGCATTGCCTTTTTCCATTCCAAAAATAAATGGTAAACATGAATGGAAAGCTGGTACACATTATTTTGTATAAATTTCATTTTATCAATTCATAGCTGGGTGCTATGGAAGACCACGGAAAAATACTACATGTTTCATTATTCTGGTAACATTGATTTTGCTAATAGTTGTAATATCTACATACATTTCAGACAAAAACTAGAAACACTTTCCTACGAATTTAAATACTGAGACTTTATAATTGAGGTCAGTTTTAAAAGACTGAGTTTTAAGATAACAAATAATATAGAGTTTTTACATTTAATATAATTTTATGCAGCTTAAAATTTCTAGAGAAAAAACTATTTCACTGTTTCTAATTTGTTCTCATATCTCTTGTCGTTTTCTATTTCTAACATGTATGTCACACTCAAGCTAAGGAGGAACCTGGGATCATAATGGAAAAGTTTAGGATGCAGAAACTTGGAAGTGTGGGATTGTGCAGGAAATAAAAGCATTATATGAGAGAGACTAACCCAGTAGGAGATATTTTGAAGGTGTAAAAATAGGTAAAGATGTGCACAATGGAATGTCCAATATAAGAAAATGTTTGATCCAAAAATACTTCGCATGTGAAATGTCAAGGAGACTGTGATTACTCATGTAGTAATGGCTTAAAAGCATCACTTGAGAGTTTGTTTTTGAAAGACACATAATGTTTAGAAGTCCTATCCCTCTGTCAGACAATTATGGCATTTCGTTGCTTAAATCATGAACATTTCAAGTGGAATAATAAGTTTTGGAAGATGACTCACTATTCCATCTGTTTCTATTAGTAGAATGTCATTCTTTGAACAGACAGCCTGACCTTGTTGGTTATGTTGCCAGCCACTTTGTAAATCATGAACTCAAGGCCATGAACATGAAAGGTCTGTTTTCAGATTAGAGAGCTATGTCCTGTCCTCCTTTTTATGAATATTCACTTCATTTACCTTCTAAAACACAAAATTATAATCCATTTTACAGCAGTAAGAAGCTAAATTAAAAGTGTTCTCAATTTAACATTAACTAGTTAATTACTAGTTGTATTTAATTAACTAATTAAATACAAATAACTTATATGTAATTTAATTTTGTTTATATTTTAGTTCAGAAAACAAAATAGTTTAAAAAATAAAGTATCCCATTTTATTAATTAAATCATTAGATATTATATAAAGCAATTTCAATTCATGTTTATTGAAATATGTTCCCTGTGGAAAAAAAAAACTGTATTACAGAATTCTGTTCTAAGATTCAAGTAGGAATAAACTTCTGTTTCAGATATTTAAGTTAAAGATACAGGTGAGTAGATATCATGAAGTACATATAACTGCTCATCAAAACTAAACCACATAAACACAAAACTGAGAATTCTCTTCTGGGGTAACCTTATAAATAGGTGAGGCTTCTTCTTCCTCTTCCTTCCTTCCTTCCTTCCTTCCTTCCTTCCTTCCTTCCTTCCTCCTCCTCCTCCTCCTCCTCCTCCTCCTCCTCCTCCTTCTTCTTCTTCTTCTTCTTCTTCTTCTTCTTCTTCTTCTTCTTCCTGTCCTTCCTCCTCCTTCTCTTCTTCTTCCCTTCCTCTTGCTCTTCCTGCTCCTCTTCCACTCCTATTCTTCCTTCTTCTTTTTCTTCCTTCTCTGCTCTCAGTTTGGGGGAATAAGAAAATAATGGCAAATTGAGACTGCCTCCCAGGATAGGTTGTAGGAGTATGGGTCAGCTAACTTCATGGCATAGATTCTCTTAAAGGATTGGTCTCAAGAATCACTTCTTGCTATATCATTGCTGTTTTAGTTAGATTTTTAACTAATATTTCCATTTTTTGAGCAGTCACAAAAATAATAAAACATGAAGAATAAATGAATTTTAGGAAAACCTACAAAATTTGATCTGGAAAGGGATGATTTAAGAATCCAAAGGAATTGTCTGTCTTGAACATTTTAATAGTAAATAAGTATCCATCAGAACTTTCTATAATGATAGACATATTTCTGGATTCTAGTTTAGTAGCCATAGTACTGAGCAGATATCCAGCTATTGAATAATAGGTAATATTTAAGAGTTATTTTTAAGTTTTATCAAATTAGTAATAATTAACTTTTAAATGAATACACATTGTAAAATGGCTTCTGTAATGGAATGCATAGCTAAAATAATACATGTCCTCTTTGTTTGGCAATAAACTTCATACATTATCCTTGTAAACCATAGAAATAATGTTATTAAAAGAATATGTCAGAGAAGATGACTAAAATGTGTATATTTGGTAGATAAAAAGTGATAAGCCTTCATTTCTTTAGATTACATGACACTTAAGTTTTGGACATTAAAATTATTCTGCATTTGTGAGTGAGTGAGTGTGTGTGTGTGTGTGTGTGTGTGTGTATCTCTGTGTGTGCACAGTCTGCTGACTCCAGCCACTTTAAGTTTCAGAAAGACACTGACACAGACAGACACAGTCTGGACACTTAGTACTTTGCTCCTGGCTGGGCTTTTGTTCTGAGTATCTGCTTTTAAATTTTATTTTTTCAGTGTCTCTTTCAGATGCCAAGTGCACTTGCTTAAAAAAAAATCATCTTTTATAAGTTTTTTTAAAATAATATATATGACATTTTAGAAAGAGACAGACTGAAGCATTCAGTCCTTTTGATTATTTTCTATGCAGTCTCAAATGATTTATGCTGTCTTATTGGAGATCCTTGAAGTTAAGGAAAAAGAGATTATTTGAAAAGACAATGAGAATGAAAAAGTTTCCTAAGTTCTTCCATTTCTGGGTATGGATGAGAAAGGGTCCTAACTGAATCCAGATATTTGACTCTTGATATTTGTCAAGCCTCTTAAGCAGGTTAGAAAAAACTGGGAATGAAAAAGCATAGCCAAAGGCAAGGAAGTGATTCTCATTCAAAAGTGTCTAAAAATCATACACTTTCAAACTCTAGTCATAAAAAATTAGTTTATATTCTTATTTTAAAATAATGCCATTTCCAATCATTAAGAATTATATATATATAATGCATATATATGCATATATATCAGGTAGAAATAAAATGAAAAGTGAATTTAAAATAGTTTCCAAAATCTATCACCTTCTGCATTTTGATATTCATGATTTTTTTGTTCTGCCTAATGTGCAACTTGATGCTACATATATTATTTTTCCGGATCATATAAAAAGAAACTCAGAACAGAGCTGTGCTCAGACAATATGACCCAGTGAGCTTAAGGCTCACCAGGCAACAGCAAGATATTTAAGGAGTTAGGAAAGATGGGGTAAAGAGAAGGAGATAGGGAGGCTGGTATTAAATGAAAAGACAGGAATGCCTTAAGACCATGGTGAAGTGAAGTCTTTTCAGATGAGACAAATCTTAAAATACAACAGAAAGAAAGTAGGATCTGCATTCCAGGCATTCAGGGGCCTAAAGTAGACAAGTAGGGACATGTAGTACAGGTTTTGATGTGTATGTGCTCTGAAGACAGAAATTTTATTAACAAAAGTCCTAGAAGATGGGGAATACCTCAGCCTCTGAGACTAACAACAATTTGATAAGCCTTGTGGAGACTCCTGATTAAGCAGAAGAGGAATGATAAGCATTTCAAATGTGAAGTTGCTTATCAGAGGCAAGCAGGAGAGTAGACACAGGAGGCAGAAAGCTTGTTTAAGCCTGACAGAGAATCAGAAAAGGAAACTACACCTGGGACTAGAGCTCATATTCTCATGGTGTGAAGCCAAATGTCAATGATTTAAAGTGTTCATCTTTTCCAGTTGCATGAAGAATGGTTGTTTGGTTTTGTTTTCATTTTTCTTGGAAACCAAATCAATTTTGCAGTGTAAAAACAGAGAAGGATCAGGAAGGAAAAGAAGATGAATGAGAGGAAACAAGAAGGGTGAAAAGAAGGACAGAGACATGCAGAGGGAAGTGAAAGAGTGAGAGAGAGAAGGAAAGGGGAAAGGTATGAGCAAAAGTAAAGTAAAAAAGAAAAATGGAAAAAAGAGAAAAATGAAAGTAACCAAATAAAATTCTTGAAATCTGCCCAAGTCCAATTATTGTTACATGGTAGAAAAAGTGACTAAGTCTGAAACTCAGTCTTCTTCTTAAACTTGTAATATTTATAAAATTGTCTTAGTTTTATATTAATTCTTTTTTAAAAAAAAAAAATTGGTATTTTGAGCACATGATTTTCCTGCCCTAGCCATCAGGATGTTGAATATTTGGTGTGTATCACCATGCCTGGATACTATTGTTTTAGTAAGTTTTCTTGCCTCTTCTATTTTAATAGGAAAACTCTTACCTTAGTTCTGAGAACTTTGGCAACAAACAAAGTAACTGTACAAAAAATAGTGCACAGTGAATATCACAAACAAATATCTCTATAACCAACCCATGATCTGTTGTTATCTTTAGAATGTCTTTTTCTGTGTCAATAAGTTTAGGTAAACTCCCCATTTTTTCTTCTATTGTTGGACTCATGGTACCTTGTCTTATGTTCAGGAACTTGATCCATTTGAAGTTGAGTTCTGTGTAGGATTGTAGATATAGATATATTTTAATTTTTTAGGGTAGCACTCAGGAAGTTGCAAGCTGATCTACATTCAGATTTAGCTATACCACTCTTGAGCATATGCTTAAAGAACTCTGCCTCTTATTATGACAACACTTGCTCACACATGCTTATTTTTTCATTATTCATAATAGCCAAAAATTGGAAAGCACCCAAATATCCATCTACTGATGAATGGATAATGAAAATGTGGTGGATTTATATAATAGAATATTATTCATCTGTTAAGAACAGTGAAATTTGGAGGTAAATGGACAGAACTGGAAACAATTACCCTGAGAGAACCAGTGCAGATACATAAAGACAGATACTGCATCATTTCTCTTATGTGTGGATATTTATAAGTCAGCATTAGCTACGTAAATTTTGATATGTGTACTACAATCCAGATAAGCATAGAGCTTAGGTAACTATTAAGGGGCCAGTGAGGAGGAGGAGATCTTCCAAGTAAAGGAAAAGAGAATACAGTATTGTGGAGAAATAAAGGGGCAATGAGAACATGAGGATTAAACATTCAGAGGAATGGGAGAGCAGGGTAATGGAAAGAATAACACTAACAGACTTTAGAAAACCCACATGGAAAGCCAACACTATAAAATCTTTCTAAAATATATACATGAAAGTTAACCATATAATGAGGGAAATAATGGCCAAACTAGGCAGCTTATACTATATATAAAACTTCCAGTGACAGGAATAGGTTAAATATTGTTTACTCTCTGGCCAAAAAGGCTCCATGGAACCCTAAACATCACAGGCTCTTTCAGTGATATTGGCTTCTCTCTGAAACATGATGACAAGACTTTTACAGCAAATAAAATTGACTTGTGCATTGTAACATGGAGCAATAGAGCTGATACCCACCGAGACGTTTCCCTCCTCCTGACTAGCAGTCATGATGCCGGAAGATACTCTGCACGCAGCTGGAGGATCAAAATAGTCCTTTACAATCACCCAGCTCCAAATCCTACAACATATAATGGTGGCTTTCCTGCAAGATACACTGGTCCAGGATGAGGACAACAAAACCCACTTTTTGATCTGATTTACTTTCTAGTTCATGAGGTGAAACCCAGACCTGACACTGCTGAAGTGGCTCACAACATGAAAGTAGGTAGGCCATGGGCCTAGAGAGAAATCTATTATGATTTTTATGCTAAAGAAAAATAACAATAAAATATTGACATAAATCAGAGCATCACTTAATCCTCATCGGGAGAATTTCTCTTTGTAAGAAGAGCCTGGAAAATGTATGGAGAGTGAGAGAGAGACATTGGAGCACTCAGGACTAAATGTATGACTTTATCAAACCCTTCTCCTAAAGGCTCAGGGATCTATGAGAAAAATGACGTAAAAAGATTCTAAGAAGCAGTGGTGGATGACTCTAGCATTGTCTTCCAGGAAGAAGATGAACAAACACATGAACTCACAGAGACTGTGAATACATGCACAGAACCTGCACAAGTTCAAGCCATACGAAACCTCAGCACTGAAAAGGGAAGTCAATTCAAAGCCCTTTCCTTTGCTAAGAAATCATTTGCAACTAATATTGCCAGGAAAAGGAATATCTGTTTTCTCCAATAGAGTGCTGCTGGGTATATAATCTGTACTCTGAAGCAGGCTTTATGCTCAGGAGTATTTGGTTCACAAAACCCTGGCTCTGTGTATTCCTTTGTTTGTCTGTGGGCTTTTATTTTGTTGGTTTGGCATTTTTCTTACTGGTTATGGTTTGTTTTGTGTGATTTTCATTTGGAGATTTTTGTTTGTTAACAGAAAGTAGATGGAGTTTGTAGTTAGATAAGTAGGAAGTGGGGAAAATATGTAATGATTTGTGGGAAGGAAAGCATCATTTATATATTGCGTGACAATTTTGAAATGAAGAAAAATGAATAACCTCTATTAAAAACAGGTTGCAGTAAGGACTTCTGATATAATACACAATCACAGAGAAGTTACCTTTTATGTATCCTCATTTAATAAAATACTGAGTTAATGCAAATTAGAATGATATGTAATAATATAGTTTTTATAAATCCATTTTACAGAGCAATAAAATTGATGATCCTAAGAATACAGAAAGGTAATAGGTATGCACTAGGAAAAGGCATTGAACTAAATGGATGCTGTAGTGCTACTGCCTTAAAGAAAGCGTAAAAGGCTTATAGTTCATTAAAACTATGGGAAACTGAAAAATAAATATCAAAAATGTGGAATATGAACATTTTAAACTTGTATTAAATTACAATAAATTAAAGAAAAGCAAAAGAGTAAAAACCATGTATAGTTAATAAAAAGCTACAAAACCAAAACAAAACATACGTTATTTACAATACTTGTAAATGTAATAGGATAGACATGCAGTCACATGCTTCTAATCCAAGCACTCAGTATTATGAAGTAAAAGGACCATCTTGAGCTGTAGAGTAGTACTAGGTCAACAAGGGTTATGTTAAGACATTAGCATTAGTTCCACACATCAAACACACACACACACACACACACACACACACACACACACCAAAGACATTGATAACTGAGAATAGAAAGATTCAATGGTATGAATAATGTTCTATTTCTGATTTTGGATAGTTTTCCTTGAAGATAATGTTGTTATTTTTTTCCTATTTTTCTTATGAGAATCACACATATGAAACACAAATATCATTGAAATACAAAAGTTAGGATGTTTAAAGAGCAGGCATTATCAGTTTAAATGGGAGGAAAATACAGCTCTCACCATCTTTGTGCCTTACTTACATGTAGTTAGCATACACACTTTGCTTGCTGACATTTCCAATCACTGTATTCTGATCTTTGTGGAAGTGCAGATATTTGTTCTTTCATTCTTATTTTGTCTGGTTCTGCCTGAAATGAACTGTCAGTAGTTAAATTGATAGCACTTGGTCTTCCCTCCACAAAGGCAGAAGCCATCCGTCTTCATTACATCAAATGGCCTCCTCTGTCCTGTCATCTGTCTTCACCAAGTGGTCATCAGTTAACCACGACACAGATACACTGTAAGGTCGCTGATAATGTTTGTCATCAATTTGATTTATAATTTCAAATAAATGGAGTATATCTTGAAAACAAAGCTTGCCCTGAAATGATTCAGAACTTCTTTGAGCCTAGGAAATTGGAGCCCCACACACTGAGTTCTGTGCTGCATTAGCATGCATTTGGAATTGACTATTCTACTACATTAACAACTTGTCTCACATCCACAAGCTCCCTGCATTCATTTACGAAGACGCATCAGTTTTAGTTTAAAACCTGAACCAGGAAGCATCATTTTGCCTGAGGTGAACTTAATATTTAAACAGATTCAGCTTGCATGATATCCACTTGCAACTGAGAGTTTACTCTGTAATAAGTCTTATATTTACAAGGAGGTTTTGGTGAAAAACAGGTGCCATGCAAAATCCTCTATATCAACATGTATAAGGTATTCACTCTGAGATTCAAGTGGCAAAGAAAATCAAACTACTTTCTGGGGCCATAATAAGTTCTGAATATGGGTCAAAATATTATGACTTCACATGGAAGAATTATAGAAAATATACCAGTCCTTAACTCTAAGGCAGCATCAAAATTTGATTTATCACTTTTGACTTGAATAGCAAAAGAGTCTCATACTAATCTTAAATGGTTTGTTATATTGAATTTTGTTTATCAAGTTCTCATGCATGTGTGCAGAAATGCAACATTTTATGCACACTATAAATAGAAAACCAAATGATCACTTTTTAGTTTAAGAAATAAAATACTATCAATGTGATTAAGTTATCCTACTTTCTGATTTTTAATCCTTTCCTCTCCTTCCCTAAGATATTCTCTGCCTCAACTTTTGCATGTCTTTCCTATACATATTTTATATTTTATGAACTAAATTTATATTCAAAAATGCAAATTTTCCTCCAAATGAGCTTAAAATTTAAAAAGAAGTGGGATCCTGTAGCTAATTTGTATCTTAATGAATTTTTTAGATTGATTCATTTTGGTGTAATTTTCTCCATATTAATTTTCACAATACACCATTCCTCCGTTGACAGTCAACTACATATTTTATGTTCTTATTGTTATAAGAATTCAGCGATTGCTTGAATGGGAGCCCATTCCATCCTTTTTCCGTAATTACATCTTTACCTACACATATCCTCAATTCAGGATTATTTAGTGTGCACATTGTACAGTACATGACTTGATTGAATACAGCACATTGCTTAAGTGCTGTTCAGGTTTATCCAGTTCATGTAGATCCTAAAGAACTTAGATTAACAGCTTTATCCAGCCCTCTCATTATGAATGGCTTATGCTTTAAAACACAGTTTTTATTTTTTATTTTTTGCTATATTCTATACTTCATACTATATTTTCCAATTGTTTTTTTAATTTTAGTTACTCAATTTATAGCCCACTCTCTGCGATGTAAGAGTGATTCTGTTCAAAGGCAGAATTCCACAATGTATAAAATGAATGAATATTATACAATCCACAAGCTTTCTGTGACCTTCTGTGACCTTCAGGTTTTATAAGACACTAGTCTGCCATGACTTGTCTTAAGCCAATGTTCACTCTAGATGGTGTGTTGCGATGTGGTGATTGCTGGAGAGAAAATTAGTTTTTTGAAATAAAATCAAAGACATACAACTTATTACATCCCAGAGCAAATGTTTGCCAGACTAAAGAAAGTTTTAATGCAATGAGAAAGAAGCTTCAGGAATCTGGGAATAAAGCAAGTAGTACACAAGAAGGAACTCACCATTGTACACAAATGAATGATGTGGTTGTCCAACATTCCTAGAATGTCATAGTTAGATTCTAATAATTTGCAACTACTCAAAATTGGCTTTATTGTCTTTATCTATTTACTTCTTTATTTAGTCTAGTGGTGAATACATAAGATTAATGTGCCTTTTAAAATGTCCCAATAGCACTTTGAAAAATAATTTCATAATATCTAATCATGCATATTAACAAGAGATATTTCTATAATTTTTGTGTATCAAACATTGACTATTCCAGTGTTTGGACAGTGCTGACTACAACTGTGAATACATATAATACTAACATGCCTGGGGTTGGGTGGCAACAGATTTCTAAGTCCAGAGTAAAAGTTCTTCTGAGAGTCGTTGCTGTACTCTGTATTCATCTTTTTAATGAAATGGTCATATTCTCTTTCAAGCTGGCTGCATCATCTTGAATTCCCCATAACAATATATGATGTTTGATATTCCACATTCTGACTAGCAATTCGTGTTGTCAGGTTTATTATATGAACTGAGGTCATTTTAATAAGTGTGAAGTGAAATTTTCATTTCCCTAATTGCAAGCAATGTTGAGCACATTTTCATATCTTATTAGTCATGTATTTATCTTCTTTGATGATGTACAGATACTCTCAGCCTTGTGTTTCCTTTTAAGTTGAGTTCTTTGTTTTCTTATTGTCAAATTCTTATTGATAAATTTTAAGATTCATCTTAATTGTGGTTTAAATTCTTCTTAAATGTGACAAAAATTAAGACTCTTCTTATTTTTTTTCATAGTCTGTTTTGGGTTTCTCATTATAAAATAAGAGAATCTTAAACTTAGTTTTTGCCTTTTTATTTTTGATAATTAGGCTACTTACCTTACATAAGTGATACTATTATGTTGCATATGAACTGATAACTGCCATCGACAACTTCAAATACTTGGCAGATATTTAGAAAACCACTTCAATCAATGTTGATTAATATGTGACAGACATCACAAAACATAAAGAATAATCATAATTTAAACAGTTTTACTCTCTTCTTTATGCTATGCAGTGAGAAAGAGTCTTATTTTGACATAACAAAGGAAGGATATAAAGAGTGAGTCCCCATGAACTGCAAAATAGAATGGGAGGAAGAAGAGTAGGCTAGGAATTGGCCTTGTACTTAGTATTATGTGGGTTAAAGCCAACAGCAAAGTAACAATAAAGTTAACTTACATAGCATAAACATCTCAAACACTCACTCCTACCTCTCTGATACAAACAAATACCCTTTTAAATAACATCATGTCAAGAAAGAGATTATCAGTCATTGCCAAGTAGCCATATTTGCCAGGCTCACGATCAAATGCTTTTAACATTTACTTTAAGACATTGCTTTGAAATAGAATGTTGAGAGTTCATTTAATTTACTTGCTTGTCAAGTTTTCATTGATGCTAAACGACAAAGGTGAGGTTAAACAGGATGCATTAGATTCCATAGCCCTCATTTTAGTTATTTGTATTGACCTCATATAACAGAGGGTGTTTAATATTCAATTGTTAGTTCTGTAATATAAAGGGTGGTATGGCTCTAACCACATCTCTTTGTAAAGGAAAAGGAAGTATAATGTAACTGACTAAGTCCATTCATAAACTAAAAGCTTATTTTCTATACATTATAAAACACACAAGAGTTAGAGATATCATTATTTCTCCTTATTCTTTTATTCCAGACCTTGCTTTACTAGATTCTCAGAAGTATTTATATTATTTATTTATATTATGTGCTGGTCTCTTATCAAGAAATATGAAGAAAGAATGGATAGGAATAGTGAGAAGGGGTAAGATAAACAATATTTTGCAACAAAAATTTTATACTGCTTCATCAATAATTTTAGAAGAGTTAAGTAGTGTCTTATCAATTCAGAGGACTACATAAGATATTTATATGAATGTTTTAAAATGTAAAAGTCTTAGATAATACATTTCCTGTCATTTCTAGTGTAGTAAACTGTATTCTTTCCTGTCTGTGGCTGACAACTTCCTTCTAATCCTTCAGAGCCAACAGCATAATATCTCTGTGTTTTTATGCATCTCTTTACCTCTCCATTCTACATTAAATTGGTTGTTTCCTATAAGGACACCTATGATTATGTCTGGAATAGGCTCTCTACCTCAAAATTCTTACCTTAAGGAGACCATCAAAGCTTTGTTGACATGTCATGTAGTACTATTTACAGGTCTGTGGGGTCGATTGGTTGTTATACTGCCTACTGTTTTCTGATGCCTGTGTTCTGAACCTACAAGGTTTGAAAAACAATGATATTAATGCCATCACAGTTTAATCTAAAGAAAGTGATAAAGAATGAGTAGAAGAGACTATCTTAGTTCTTGTAAAGTCTCCAGGATTTGTTCTATTCTTTCAAATTGGATTAAAGTCCTGTAATAGCAGCACGTTGAACAAAAAAACCCTGATGTATAATTAAGGGCTCAACAGCTTTCATCTCAAAAGCTGTTGAAGATGAAGAGGTAGGTCTTTTGTGTATTTCAGTCAAATGAGCACATTAAGACTCTCAGTGAATCTGACACTTGCTTATGCTTGAGAAATGTTTTAAAAAGCTACACTGGGCCCTTTACCTTAAGGGCAGACTGGATGCCTGTAGACATATAGATGAGAAATGGGCACTTTTCTCTTTGCCAGATTCAAATGTTACATTTTCAACTGTCTCAGGTCTTTTGGGTTGTCCACGTGGCCTCTTTCTTGTAGGATACAATGATCTTTCTAATTTTAAACTTCTGAACAATTTATTTTATTCTACTGGTGAACAGGAGAAATTACAGCCAAATACCACTCACTTTACTAATAAAACTTTTCTATTAGACTGTTCAGGTTGCTTCAACCACTTTTGAATTTGCCCATGCAATAGTCCAGGATATGTAGTCAAGTTATTTAACTGAATTCACCTTCTACAAAATAGCTTCAGTTTATAGTTTAGTTTATGCTTTAAATACTTGTTCAACATCTCAGAGCCAGTCATTTTAACAAAAGCTTTACAAAATCACCATAGCATATCTTATTAACCATATTTATCATAACATAAATAAATGAAAGAGAGATAGCCTAATGGTGTTTCTGTTATTAGCTTCTTAGTTTTGAATGTATTCTAGGTAGAAAGGGATATTCTATC
This sequence comes from Mastomys natalensis, assembly GCA_021653895.1. Taxonomy (NCBI): domain Eukaryota; kingdom Metazoa; phylum Chordata; class Mammalia; order Rodentia; family Muridae; genus Mastomys; species Mastomys natalensis. Next base: position 1,061,363 of record JAJTUV010000289.1, read on the forward strand.
ATGATTGTACCTTTGCATAAGTAACTAATTTGTTCCATTTGTTGTCATTTTCTGCTAGTAAAATTATATATTGTTACTACATTTCTGTCAGGCTGTAGCATGTACAAGGGCATGCGTGGGTCCAGTGGGTTGAGTTGTGGGTCCTGCAGAAGGACCTGAGATGGGGCATATGGGCTGGACCAACCTGCAGCCAAAGGAATGAGGGGGAGAATCTCCAGCAGTGTTCCGCAGGGAGAGTGAGACTCTTAGACTCTTGGTCACTGCACCTGGCTTGGCTAGGTCTTAATTGGGTCAGCTAGCTCACTAGAGTGGGCAGCCTCCATGGCTAGAATGTAGAGGGGTCTTCACAAGAGATTAAACTGTCGCTCGGTAGTTAAAGACCTTCTCCATGGTTCCAAATTGCAGGCCATAAACCTTGCTATATAAGGACTGGCAAGGTTTGGGATTAGAGAAGCAGTAGAAGCAATTTTAGGTACAGGACAAAAGAAGCATTTAGCAGCTACCTTCCACTTTTTAATTTGTGAAAATGATTTTAGTGGTACATTACAGAGATCATAAAGTCAAGATATGAAAATGGGATGACTTCCTGGAGGATTTATCATGAAGAAAAATTGGAGGTGAGAAGCCATATGATAAAATATGGAATTTTTGATTCATTGATATTATTCTAAATTCAGAAATTACACTCTCCATTAATTTTGTTATCATTGAAAATCCCAAAGGACTCAAAATTAACCTAAGACATTTAGAAATGGCATAGATGATGTATAAGAATACTCACATATATACACAGTATCATAAGAATGAAACAAAAATGCTGCTGAGGCATTGTTGGTGGTCTGAAATTAGAATTCAGAAATATATCACAGATCTAATAGTCTGGTTTTTCTACTTGCCACACTTTTCCTGTGATGCAATCTAATCACATTGTCGAATAGATTGAATTTATAGTCACTTTGGAGTCACCCTTGTGGTTGTGGCTATGAGAGTGTTTCCAGAGACACTAACTAATATCAGAAGGCCCTCCCTGGACATGGATAGCTCTAACCTTTGAACATGGATAGCACCATTATTTGAACGGAGTCCTAAACTACATAAAATGGAGAAACCTAGCAGAACACAAGCTTTTGTAATCTCTCTGCTAACTGATGAAAAGAGAATGTGGTAAGTTGTCTTGTGATCTTGCTGCCATGCTTTCTTTACTGTGATGCTTATAGCCTCAAATGTGGACCATAATAAACCCAACCCTTCCTAAGTTGCTTTGTTAGGTATTTTTTCAGTTACAACAAGCATAACTAATGCCCTTTCTTTGAAGTATTTATTCACAAGGTTAAAGTGGGCCACAACCATGCTTTCATTTATATCTTCTTTCTCACATTCTTTCCAAAACTTGACTCTTTAGTCATGCCTTGAATAGCTTTGGAATAAAAGATTTCTCTCCAGATTCATCTAGCTTAGCCTGCCCAGGTTATGTGAAAAAAAAAAAAAAAAGGCAATTTGAATCCTGGTGTGTGGAATATATATTTGATATTTGAATAATCAAATGTTATTCTAGGCAGGATTTTCTATTAAATATTAGGGAGACCACAAGTTTGGATAAGTCAGATAATATTCAAAGGTTCTTCATGTTGTCAGCCCACTGATCAGACAACTATTAAACTACTATTGAAAAGAAAGACACGTGGCAAATACCCACTTCCAACTAAATTCATAGCCTTTAAAGGCACCGATTGCTCTGGTATAGAAAACACATACATGTACCCTGCCGCATATACATACGCACTTGTTCTTTCTTTGTTTATCAACTTCATGCTCAGAGTTTTCTAGAATGTAATAGTAGAAATATCTTTGCTAAGAAGCTTGTGTGCTTGTGTGTGTGTGTGTGTTTGAAAAAGATTATAGCCATTTTTATCTTTTGTTCACATTCTTTTTTTTTTACATCTGTCCTATTCTTTCTAATAATTTATTTTATTTACCTGGTTTCCTTTGCTGTTAGAAATTAAAACATAAATTATAAGAAAAACTCTGAATGAATCTGAGAGATTTATGAGAACAAACATTTCAAGCTTGGTTTTTGCTTATGCTGTTTAAATTTACTAGCAGAATACTTTTCTCAAGGAGTAGGATTTCATATCTATAAACATTAGAAAGGAGGAGAATATACAATCATAATTTACTAAGACATCATTCCCCCTAACAAGTAATTTATAAGGTTTTCTCTCCATACAATAGGTAAGTGTAGTCTTCACACTTTATCAAACAAATTTCTCCTTGCATCAGGTAGAGACAATTGCAGAAAACACAACCATTGAAAATGCAGAACTGTGTAACCTAGTCCCAATGATTGTATCTATTAAACACTCCTGCACCTAAGCCTCAAAGGACATTGCCATTGCAGAAGAGGATGGTGGCAAGATTGGAAGAGCCAGAGGATCAGGGACTTTGCTGTGAGATCATGTCTGTTAGTAACATAAAGATTCACCAACATGATTGCCTAAACATGAACTGAACAAGCATGATACTAATGGACATGTCAAATGGCATGAGGAAAAGCCCACAAGCCTGTAATCCCTGCAGAAAAAGCTATAGGCAACTGAGAGAATCTGGAAGTGTTAGAGATGTGCATCCCCAGGTAAGAGCAAACCACTGGTTGTCCAGGAACAAATGGTCAGTCATGAAAACACACATACAAGTAACTTTATGCAGAACAAATAGATTATATTTAGGTATGTATGTATATACATGCATGCATGCAATAACAGCCTAAGAAGAGGCCATGGATCTGAAGGAGGGGTATATGCGGTGATTTGGATGGAGTAAAGGGAGGAATGTTATTATATTATAATCTCATAGATTATAATATAAAAATAATTTTTAATTAATTTTAAAAGGGATTAATAATAAAAGTCGATATCATTATTTGAGACACTAAATGATACAATATACACTACACCATAACCATATACTATGCATACACTGTACATTTTAATATAATTTAAGAATGGTACAAGCTAATTGTTTAAATAAATTAATAATTCTGAAAATTGTTCCTTCCCTTTCTTACTAGTAAAATTCAGTAACTGGAACAGAGATTTATACATATTTCTAGATATCTAAAAAATTAAGCAAAAAATATGTATTAAAAGCAATATTTACTTTTATTGTATGCATACAAGTATTTTGCTATATGTAGATCTGGTACCTGAAGAAGACAGAATCATAATGTTCTGCACCTGGAGTCACAGGTGTTTGTGATCCCCAGGGTAGTTACTGAGAACTTAACGTCCATCTTCTACAGGAGCAACACAGCTCTTAACTTCTGAACAATTTCTCCAGCCTCCACCCTTGAGTACTTCTCTCTTTTTTTGTTATTTATTCTTCTTTGATATATTATATCCTTACCACCGTTTCCCTTCACTCCTTCCCTTGGATCTCCCCCTGCCCAGATCCATTCCTCCTCCTTGCCCTTCAGAAAAATGGCAGGCCTCACAGGGGCATCTACCAAAGATGACATATCAATTTATAGTAAAATGAGGCACATCTCTTCATATTATGACTGGATGAAGCAACCCAGGAAAAGGAATGAAGACTCAAAAGCTGGCAAAAGAATTAGAGACAGACTTCCACTCACACTGTAGTCACACAAGAACACCAAGGTATACAATTACAACATATATGTAGAAAACAGATCAGACCCACACAGGCTCCCTAATCATCCATTCAGTGTTTGTGACCCACTATGATCCCTGTTTAATTGAATCTGTGGGTCATTTTCTTGTGTTGTTTTTGATTCCTCTGAGTCTTAAAATGTTGGAAAAATCAATGGAGAATGGAATTTCAGAATTTGGAGTAAAATCAATGAATCAAAATTTCTCTATTTTATCATCTGACTTTTCACTTTCAATTTTCCTTGATGAGAAATCTTCCAGAAAGGCAGCCTATCTTCACATTTTGTTACTTGGTCTCTCATTATAGAGATTGTAGCAGCATTATCCTTTACTGTGTAGCTAAAGTTCATGTAGAGTGAGTTCATATCATGTGTGTGTCTTTCTGGGTTTGGGTTACCTCACTCAGGCAAATTTTCTCTAGTTACACCTATTTGCCTGTAAAATGTCACAATGTTATTTTTTTCACAGCTGAGTAAAATGCCATCATGTAAATATGCTGCATGTTCTTTATACATTCTTCAGATGAGACACATTCTAGGTTGTTTTTAGTTTCTGGTTATTATGTTTAAATCTGCTATGAACATAGCTGTGCAAGTATTTTTGTGGTAGATTGGAGCACCCTTTTTATATGTTCCCAGAAGTGTGATTGCTAGGTGTTGAGGTAGATCAATTCCCAATTTTCTGAGAAACTGCTCTATTGATTTCCAAAGTGGCTGTATAAGTGTACAATCCCACGAGCAATGGAGGAATGATCCTCTTGCTCCACATCCTTGCTAATGTGAACTGTCACTTCTGGTTTATAGCTATTATGACAGACATAAGGAATCTCATAAGTCATTTTAATTTCCATTTTCCTGATGGCTAAGGATGTTGAGCAGTTCTTTACATGTTTCACAGTCAATGGTAAAATTATATAGTAGAGATTCCAGTTGACAATATTCTTTTAAAAAACAAAGGCATAGTAAAGAGGCACCTCATGTTACTGAAATTTAGAATTATTTAAGTTATATATCAAAATTGAACACACATATATACACACACATACACACATACAGAGAGGGGGGAAGGAGGGAGGGGAGAGAGAGAGAGAAAGAGAGAGAGAGAGAGAGAGAGAGAGAGAGAGAGAGAGAGAGAGCTTTTATTATACATAATATTGCATTTTAACAACGTTGTCATACAAGTGTGTATTATGTTATGATCATGTCCCAGAAGAACATTTTATGTTACAAGGTATGAAGAGCTTGTGAAGATAATGCTGTCCAGCCCACAGTTGTTCTAATATTTTTTCTTGTATTAATAAGTCATTGTTGATTAGTTTTGTTTACTTTCATTTTAGAGATGGAAACTCTAATCTCTGTCGATTCTTTTAATGTGTAAATTGTCATGACATCAGAGTGACTGTAAAGCTATGGATTGAATTGACTTCTGTTTAAACGTTCACCACTTGATGGAGCTCACTAAGCCTATTTAGTGGAATATTTATCCAGTAAATGTAGTTCAGTAGCAGACAGCTAACTGTATAAAATGTATTACAAGTAATTTTCTTTTAAATTCTTAACAAAATATGGTATTTGAGCTTCAGAAATGCAGACTATAGTGATAAGCTGGCTCACAATGGTGACAAGATCTAGGTCTGATGATTGTGCTATTAGATAATTTTATTGTATTGCAAACATCACAGAATGTAATTATGTGTCAATGAAAAGAAGATATAAAAAGAAAAGAAAGCACATGATTGCTCTTAAAAAATGTTGAAGAGGGAAGTTTATTACAGATATGTAAGAGAGCATTTCAGGAACAAGGACATCTGGGAGACTCCAGAGTGGCCATAACCAAGCTGAGCTGGGTCATGGAAGGAGAGGCAGATGGGAAAAGGGGGGAATAGGGGAGCCAGGTGCATTAAGCAGTAGGCCAAAGGTACAGAAGGTACAGATAACCAAAATGTCTGGATTCTATAAGGAAGAGCCTGGATTATATAGGGAAGGGCAGGCCCATCACTGTGGTGAAGAAATCAGGGAAGAGGTCAGTGTGTGGGAGCCACATCCTATAACATGTAGGATCTGACGGATGCTGGGAGGCCAGATTCACTTGGATATGTTAAATAAATAAGACTCTCAGACAATATTCCAAGGTTTCAAACTTAACAATATGCACTTGGATGATACAGACTACATGTTCCACATAATTTCTAAATAAAGTCAATGTAGCAAACACTGGGAACATGAGGCTGATGCTAGGGTAACATTACATGTAATTCTATTGCGTAAGTTTAATTTAAACAAGTGTACACTTTCAAATAGCAATTACACAAATAAATAATTGTAAAGATATAAGCCAGTATAGTAATTATTTATTATTATAACATATTACTTACATAATTCCATACACTATGCTCATATTACTAGAAGAACAGTAGGTTTGCTTATAGCAGCACCATCATAAATACATGAGATGTTGTTATATTTCACCATGATGTTGTGACAGCTGCAACATCACTAGTAATAGAAAGTTTTCAGCTCTATTATATTCTTAGGGATCTTAATTCTATTTATACTCAATCAAGTCCTGAAACAATGTTAGGCAATGCAAGTAGCTATGCTTTTTAAAACCAAGATAAGAAAGAATAAAGTATGTGGTAAAGTAATTGAATTACTCAGGCTTTAAACAGGTGCAAAAGTGACTGTAAAAGAAGACTTGAAAATTTGATTCAATGTTTTGTAAATAACCAACTCCTGGACTCCCATACCTGATTATATTGTGGAAAGAACCTGTAACTAGACATGTCCTAGGCCTTCAAGGAAGGCCCAATCCAATTCTCTTAAGTGAACATACATTAATCTAACTCTTAATGGCTTATCCATAGAGTAGTGAATTTCTCAACTCTCATCAGAGAAGCTTCTTTTTTAAGTAAATGGAGACCAATAAAAGGCCAAGGTGCAAAGAATAAGAGATTATGGCGTGATTAGTAGTAAATGAGACATCTATATCACACCCTCCCAGAAGGGTCCAGAATTATCAAAGATGAGAGTGTGGGACTTTTTTCTTATGTGAGTAGGGAAGCTGAGGTGGATTTGGGGAGAGGAGTGAACACCATCAAAATACTTTGTGCAAAATTCTCAAAGAACTAATTTTTAAAATATAGAAGTAAGCATAACAGTATATAAATATCCAAAGCAGTTCTGACATATAGAATGTCAGATTAATAAAATATATGCCTCCCCTCCATAACTAGGGAAACACGAAGGCTAACTTCAGATTTTCACCTCTACTCCAAATCCAAAATCAGCTTCATCTTAACATCTGCAGTAGACTGCCTGCTGCTGCCTTCCCCCATTCCATTCTACTATCTGAAGACCTTCACACAGATCTTCTCCTCCTGTCATCTCTCCCTGAAACTTACTGATTTATTTTAGCTCCTAAAATCACCAGGAAAATCCCTGGGGACACACAAGCCACTCAGCCAAGGAAGCAAGTAGGCTAACTAGAGAACATTACCTCTCCCTATGCTCTTCTAGATCAAATATCCTACTCTCATCCTCAATTCTGCAGCAGAATACCTTTTGTAGCCTTTGTTCTGCTCACCTCCTCCATCTCCTGTGGACCATGCAGAGTTTCCCCTCCTGTGCTCCCTTTGCTGACTCATCACTTTATTCCAGCCCCAACCTCCAGCAGTCACTACCTGGAAACCCAAGACCACTCTGACTATGGGAATATGTAGCATAATTGCAGATCTTCACCTATCCTTCAGCTCCTTCAAATACAATATAACAGCCTTATCATCTCCATCTCTTCAACAGTCTTTCTTCCTTGGTCTATTTTCACCTCTGATGGTATTACACAGTGACCAAGAAATTACAATGAAAAACCATTTTTCCCTACTGAGGTGCACCTCCTGCCCAGCTCATTCTCATATGTAACTGTCAGATACCAAAACCTATGGTATCTGGAACCTATGCTGGACACAGCTATCAAGATCCCAGAATAATTTCCTATGAAGCAGAACACAAACATTAGACTCTCCTAAAAACCAACAAAGGTTTTTAGGAGATATAACCAAGAAAGAAAACACAAATGCAAAAAAGAAAATACAAGATTGATGAAAAAAAAACTAAACAGAGAAATACTGGAGCTAACTTATGTTATAAACCAAGTGGACCTAACATATATTTACATATCATTTTACCCAAACACAAAAAGTTATACCTTCCTTTCATCACCTCCTGGAATTTTCTCTAAAATTGGCTACATACTTAAACAGAAATCAAGTCTCAACAGATATAAGAAAATTTAAATAACACTCTACATCAACAACAGAAAACATTAGAAAGCCTACAAACTCATGGAAACTTAACAACTTATTACATAATGAAAAATGGATACACCAAAATTAAGAAATAAAAGATTTTCTAAAATTATTGGCCATATGAGAGAGAAAGGGAGAGAGAGAGAGATCTCTTACAAGTAACTTAACAGCACACCAGAAACCTAGAAAAAAGAACAAAAGAAAGAGAGAGAGAAAAAAGAGGGAGTAGAGAGAGATAGATTATACTTCTAAGAAGAATACAGCAACAAGTAATCAAAGGGCTGAAATAAATAAAATAGAAACAACAAAAACAAAATAAAGAATCAATGGACAAACAGTAGGTTCTTTGAGAAAATCAACAAGAAAGACAAACCCTTATCCAAACAAACTAAAAGATAGAGCAAACAGATCCAGATTAGCAAAAGTTGGAAAGCAAAAGAGGAAATAACCATATGTACTGAGAAAAATCTAGACTTTGGAAAAGACATACTTATAAAATAATATACTCTACCAAATAGGAAAATGTAAAAGAAATGGCTTTATTCCCCAATACATACCTTTTTACCAAAGTTAAATCAGTATCAGCTAAGTAACATAACCTATAATCTATAGTGGAATACAAACAGAAACTAAAAGTCTCCCAACCAATAGAAGCCCAGAAAAATGCTTTTAGCTCAGAATTCTTGCAAAAGTTAATCCTAGAGCTACTCTAATTATTCCACAAAACACACAGAGAAGGAACATTGCCCAATTCATTTTATGAGAACACAGTTGTTCAGACCTCAAACCACGTAAAAAGTCAACACAGAAAGAAAACTACAGAACAATTTGTTTTATGAAGAGATACAAAAATATTCAATAAAAACTTTGCAACCCAAATCCAAGAGCATATGAAAAAAAAAAATCCACCATATTTCAGTGGACTTTATCCTAAAGATGCAGGAATGGTTCAGTATATGAAATTCAATAAAGATGATCAATCATTTCAACAAACTGAAAGTAAAAAACCATCTCATTACCTCCTTAGATTCAGAAAAGGCCTTTGACAAAATCCAACACTCATTCCTGATAACACTTCTGGAGCTATTAGGGATACAAAGGACCTACCCAAACAATATAAAATTAGTTCACAGACAGCCCATGGTCAACATCAATTTAAATAAGGAGAAAGTCAAAGCAATTCTATTAAAATCAGGAACAAACAAGGTTGTTCATTCTCTGCATATCAATTCAATATAGTGCTTAAAGTCTCAACTAGAAAACTAAGACAATTAATAGAGATCAAGGGATACAAAATAGCAAAGGAAGAAATTAAGGTATCTTTATTTGCAGATGATTTGATAGTATACATAAGTGACCCTAAAATTTCGACAAGGAAACTTCTACATCTAATAAAATCTTTCAGTAAAGATACAAAATTAACTCACAACAAGTCAGTATCTCTCCTATATACAAACAACAACTGATATTAAAAACAAATCAAGGAAGCAATCCCTGTCATAGCCTCAAAAAATTAAAATATCTTAGGATAAATCTAACCAAGCAAATGTAAGATTTGTATGAAAAAAAAAACTCCAAGATGTTGAAGAAATTGAAGAAGATATTACAGCACTGAAGGATCCCCCATGCTCCTGGATTTATAGGATTAATATAGTGAGAATGGCTATCCTACCAAAGAAATCTACATGTTCAACACAATTCCCCTCAAAATTCCAACACAGCTTATCACAGATCTTGAGAGAACAATTTTTAGCTACACACACATACAAACACACACACACACACAAACACACACACACACGAACACACACCAAAAGCAAACAAACAAAAAAACAGGAAAGCTGAAATTATCCTAAATGATAAATGAACTGAAGGAGTGGAGTGCAGGAGGTACCACTATCCATTTTGTTCTACAGAATTATAGTATTAGACAAAAAATGATTGTCATAAAAAAAGAACACAATGAAGAATGGAGTGTAACTGAAGACAAACACATGCAACCACACATCAGTAGACACCTAATTTTTAAAAAACAAGACAGAAACACACACTGGAAAAGATGAGAGCACCTTCAACAAATGGTGTTTGTCAAACTAGATGTCTGCATACAGAAGAATCAAAATAGAATTATTATCATCTCTATGTACAAATGAATCAAAGACTTCACCATAAGAACAGATGCACTGCACGTGATGAAAGAGATAGTGGGAGATAGTCTTGAACTCATTGGCATAGGAAAACAACTTCCTGGATAGAACATCATGAGCACAGGCACTAAGATCAATAACTAATAAATGTAACCTCATGAAACTGATAATGTTTCATACTGCTAAAGACACTGCCATTTGGAAAATATAGCAGCCTACAGAATGGCAAAATATTTTTACTAACTATAAAACTGTATACATGGCTAGATCAATAGCATGCTGCTGAGGATTTGGTGCAAGGGGACCACTCCTCCTCCTTTGCTGGTAGGACTACAAACTTGAACAGTTACCTTAGAAATCATTGTGGATGTTGTTTATGAAGATGATCATCAATCTATTTCATTATTTACCTATATCACTTTGAGCATACATCCAAAATATGTTCCATCCTATCACAAAGAAACTTGTTCATATATGTTCATTGCTGCTTTATTCATAATATCCAGAAATTGGGAAAAAATTTTCAGCAGAATAATGGATAAAGAGTTTACTCAGCCCTCAAAAATGTAACATTTGCTGGTAAATGTTTGGAACTAGATAAAATAATCATGAGAGTGCTATTCCAAATCCCAAAATACAAATGTTTGCGTTTGCTTATATGTAGATATGTAGATGTTACGTTGATGATAACCAAACTACAATCAGTGTAAGCACGGAAGTTAGGTATTGTGTGAGGGATTAGTGGATATTTCTTACGAAAGAAAAATAAGTAGTTGTGAATGCATTGGTAGGCTGGAACAGGAGGATCAAGGGTTGAGGGAGGAAATGGGAAAAGGAATACAGGAAGAGATGGCTAAAATTAAGGGCCATTTAAAAGGTAATTTGGAAACCTAATACAGCTAAATTTCCCTAAAATACATACATATATGAAGATGATTTAAGGGAAATTGCCATATAGTGTTAGAAACAGTCCTAATTGGCCATTTCTTGTCATCAAATGAGGCTTCCAGTACAAGAATTGGGTTCCATCTAATTGAGTTGTTGGTTAAAAACGTTTCCATAAGAATCCCTAAGTTCGGGCAGTGGTGGCGCACACCTTTAATCCCAGCACTTGGGAGGCAGAGGCAGGCGGATTTCTGAGGGCTATACAGAGAAACCCTGTCTCGAAAAACCAAAAAAAAAAAAAAAAAAGACTCCCTAAGCAACTGAGGCTGTTTCCAAAAAAATAGGTTGTTCTCCACAAACTGACTGTAAAGATCCAGCACTGAAGACAACACAATCCTTTGCATGTGAAGACGAGATGGTACCTACATAGAACTTTTACCCTTATATTCTAGGTTCTTTGGTGCAGAAATTTACTCTTCATACTGCCAAAAGGGAAATTTGCACATCCAGCCTGCCACAAACCCTTTGATCTGCTCTGATGGCCTATCTGTAAGATGTGATGGGGTAATGGCCAAACAAGTTTGTGAGAGGAATCAACCAATAACTGATATGACTTTAGGCCTTCTCCATGGAAAGTATCCATTTTCATCACTGTTTGGGTGACCAAGAACCAGAAAGTAGATAGCCTTCGATAAAACAAAACAAAACAAAACAAAACAAAACAAAACAACAAAACAAAACACCTTGCTATGTATTTTATATATTTATGTATGTGTGTATGTATGTTAATATATATATTTATATATGATTATATGTTTATATATGTATATATGTATGTTATATATAATGTATGTATACATACGTGTGTGTGTGTGTGTGTGTGTGTGTGTGTGAATTAAGGGACTTCTTATAAGATTCTGCTATACTCATAGATCAGTGCCTTGCTCAGCCATCATTGTAGAAACTTCCTTCCATAGCAGATAGAAACATATACAAAAAAATCCATAACCAGAAATTTTGCAGTCAGTGAGAGACCTTGAAGCACTCAGTACTACATAGGTGTCTCCATTAAATCGATCCCCCTCAGGGCTCAGAAAACACCTTGAAAGGAGATGTGGAAAGAGTGTAAGAGCCTCTGGTGATTTTGTACACCAATAAACAAGGTCCTCTAAATCAACATGATACAAGATCATATAAATTCATGGAGTCTGAGGCTGTATACACCAGGGCCTAAGATGGTCTGTACCAGTTCCTCTGTACATATATTATGGCTTTGGATTAGTTTTTTATAGGATTCCTGAGTGTGTGAACAAGTGGATTGCTTATTCTTTTACCTTCTCTAGGACTTTTGTCCTTCTGTTTCTTTGTCCCATCTACCTCCTATGTGTTAGTTTTTGTCTTATCTTATTATATTTTATTTCTTTATAGTTTATTATCCTTTAGAAGTCTGTTTCTTTTCTAATGAGAGACAGAAAGGAAATGGATTAGGGTGGGAAACAAGATGGAGAGGACCTGGGAAGAGTAGAGCAAGGGGTAACCATAAACAGGATACATTATATAAGATAAAAAGCTATTTGAAAACATAAAAGAACAACAAAATAAAGTATATAATTTTATGAGGATATATTTTCTAACAAATTTATAAAGATTAAATGACTTTCATGTTGAAAATATTATTTCCTTCTCTTCCTAAAAATCTTTTATCTATCCCATTGAATTCATATACATTTTTAGTATTAACAAGTAAAGTCACTAAATTTAAATAATTCATTGAGGAAACAGAAGTATTGGTTCTTAGGTGACTGGTCAATTTCATTTAATGTACCTTCTTTCAGGTCAACCATTTTTTCAAAAGCCACAGGACTCAATGACACAGATTAATTTGCTAAAATAACAATGTCAGACAAAGAATTTATGCATCAAGCACCTTCCATATTTATTTTAAAAGATGTACTCTAGTAGTAAACTTCTTCAAACTCAGCTAACAAAGAACATTTTCCAATTAAAATGTAACCTGCAAAAATTTCATTTAAAAGGAATTCTATTTTCAATATGATTTCAATATATTTTAATGAAATCAATGGATTTTGGAAATAACCTTGCAGTAAAACTGGCAGTTTGCTTGAATAAAGCACTGTAATTTGTGGCTTGCAAAATAACCTGTTTTCCAATGCTGCACAATTGGTACTGTATGCAAGTGAGGAAGAAGTTCTCTGAAAGAGTCATCTCTGAGCAGTATGTCTTGGAAGGTAAAGTTTACTGTTTAGGGATCATTTTTAGGGTCATTCACTGAATAGAGAAAACAGTGATGTATCTCAAAATCTTTATTTATTTTTGTCCAACATCTGTTTTGAGGTTTATTTAGTCTTTTCCTTGAACGTTCTGGTCCCAATCTGCTGGTCTCTACCCTTTGTGAATCAGTCACCATGTCTGCTCCCTCTTCAGTTTAATCTATGTCAACATAAGGAAATGGCCCTTTCTTCTATAGAATCACTCATAGGCAAACCTACAGCTAAAAACCAGGAATTCATTTTGTACTCAATTTAAATTTTCTCAAGAATGATATATATGTGATTCCTGAATGTTCTGCCCTTTTTCTTCAATATTTAACACCATCTGTACCACAGTATCCATGAATAGTTCAAATGTTTTACTCATGAATTTTTGTGCCCTATGAGACTAATGGCTTAGAGTTCTCTAGATTGGTGCTATTGTTCCTCTTGTTGGCACTATCCTATAAGCTGTGGAAGAAAACTTAAGCAGAGATTGTCAAAGGTGGATTTACTTCATTTGAGAAGCATTAAAAAATTATTATGGCCTGGGTGTCCCAGAAATATGGTTTTCTGTGTACATCACATTATTCTTGTCTGCAGAGTGTGATGAGTCAAACTGAGCTAAGTCATACCCATGGGTTGCATAAAAAAATAGAAACTTGTCTCTCATACTCTCTATAAGGAGACACTAACAACACTTTTACTGTCAAGACTTCATCCCAAACCACTATAAATGTCTACTTGTAGAACTGTGTCTTTTACTTTAATTTAAAGTATTTAAAAATAAATACAGTTAGAAGAAGATACTTTTCATGTTTATTTTGATAAAATACTAATGAGGAATTCTTTGATTCATTTTATATTCTCTTGGTTTTTTTTTGTTTTGTTTTTTTTTTGTTTTGTTTTTTTATAAAAATAATGGGGGAGCTGGCAGAAGGAGTGGAGTAGCAGATGGGGATTGCAACCCCATAGGAAAAATAACATCATCTGACCAGACCACCCAGTACTCCCAGGGACTAGACCACCAGTACAAGACAGAATCCATGGCTCCAGATACATATGTAGCAGAGGATGGTCTTATCTGATATCAATGGGAGGGGAGGCCCTTGGTCCTACGGAGGCTTGATGTCCCAGCATAGGGGGATGCTGACCAGTAGAGCTGAAGAGGGTGAGTGGGTGGGAAGCACCCTCATAGAGGAAAAGGGGAGGGGGAGAGGGTGGATGGGATAGGGAGATTGTAGAGGGGTAACCAGGAAGGGGGATATTATTTGAGCTATAAATGACAGGAATGATTACTTGTTTAAAAAAAGTTAAATAATATATTAGTAGTTAAACATGAAGCTCTCCCTTGGCCTAAGATAAGTCTTTTAGTGATGTTTTGTGATTTAAAAACTGTGAGTACTACTATTAAAAATTCTACATCAGGTTATTTCAATGTTAAGTATATGTGTCTAACTGTTATTAGTATGCAAATGGGATCTTTTAAAATGCTGCAGCTTCTGATCATTTAAACTGGTATTTTAAAAAGTCTGCTGAGTACTATAGCAAGGTATTGTACTCAGTAGGGTGTATTTGAATGAGTTCTATCTTATTTCTTACATGATGATTCTCTGTATTGTTAACTCTCCATCCTCCTTGAATCACTACTCTCTAGTATTTCAACCTATCTCCTTGTTTAAAGGTGCCTGTGTAGTAGGTTATATTCAAAAGTGAGTTTTAGTTCCATTTTATAATACTTGTAGGGGAGCAGAAGTCATAATTGATAGTAATTCCACTTCTTCAAGGGATTCATTACTAAAATTCAGCTATTTAGACTTATCCAAAGTATGTGGTTTGCCGCCTGCCCCCCGAAACTTAACCAAAACCACATTTCAGTGTTAAGTTTGATTGGTCAAAAGCAATTTATCACACTTGAAAGTATTGGGGCCATTTAGTCAGCTGTTACCTTGTATGTCTGTGCTTATCTATAACAAAGTGAAAGACATAATTTGAATATGAAAAGTACCTAGAGTCTAAGAGACATGAGCATCAATCTGCTTGAACATTCTAGAAGTGCGTTTTCATCTTTGATAGTTCCATCCCAAGTAGATGCTTTCTGTTCTGTGGATCCTGATGGTGGTGGCGAAAGTGAAAACATTTCCATACAATAGTTTTGTTTGAAGAACTCTATTTTGGAAATTTGAAGAGAGTAATTAATAGGGGCTTAATTCTTCATAAGTTGCATAAAGTCACTGAAAATTGTTATTAAAATGCACAACTTATCTTTCAAAGTAGCAGAGAAACAATGAACATCTGTGCAATGAAAGGCAGGGGGACTAGGAAAATATAAACAGAATATACATACAGTAAAAAAAAAATCATCACAAACTGAGTTCCCTGTGCATCTTAATAGAGGCAAAATTAGCTCAAACCAGACAAGTTTGAACAAACACTCAAAAGCTGACAGCACATCTACTAATAATACAAAATAATTTAAAAGTTGCTTTAGGAGTTTAAGGATCATGAATAAATTTCTTTGAGAACAGTCATAGCTTAGTTTCTAACAGGAGCTGTTAGCACCACATATTGCAATTCATATTAATCTAAATATATATATATATATATATGTGTGTGTGTGTGTGTGTGTGTGTGTGTGTGTATACATGTATATAAATATATATATATATATATATATATATATATATATATATATGCTAACAATATATAGTTGCTAACAAGAAATCTCACCTATCATTTTAAGTTGGACATACTACTTTTCACAGGCTATTAAAATTCACTCATATTTTATTATCATGCACTAACCATTTCATAACCATTTTCCTACTCAACAACAAAGATGAGGAAAATAAACACTTCAGTAGTGTCAGCAGGTTTCTGTTATTCAGTGTCACCAGCAATGAAAAACTGGACAGTACTCGTCTTCATTTTCCTTTTTATGCCTTTTGATGTTCAACATAAATGCATGTTTTCATGTAAACTTTCACTTAGTGGAGCACGACTCCTAGTATATGGGAGGCAGAGGCAGGTGGATCTCTGAGTTTGAATCCAGTGTGATCTACAGAGCAAGTTCCAGAACACCTACGGTTACACAGATAAGCCATATCTTGCAAAAAATTAAACAAACAAACAAAAACTTCATTTACCTATCTTTTATTTTAATTCAAATACTATACATTTAATACTTTATGAGCACAAAATCTCTGTGATATATATTTTATGTTCATACAATATTTCATATAGTCTTTGTAAGATTAAATATAAAATAAGTTGAAAATATGCTTTATTTCAGTAGTCTAGACTGGCTGGGCTATGGTTCTATTTAGAATACATTGGGGAAGATAATTCAATACCCTAAGAATATGGGTCATACCATCAGAAAGGCACCTATACATCATGTTGCTGAGTCTATTGTAGGAGATTGGATGATGTTTGTATTCAAATGCTAAATACTGGCCCCAAGATCTAGTTGCCCCCAGTGAGGAGATTCTCACTATACCAAATGATGCTATTGTGTTCCCAAAGTTAATTGGTCAATAAAAGGCTAAAGTCTATGACTGAGTAATAGATCTAGCTAGGCAGGTTTTCAGTTACCTGGCTCTGGCTTGCATGTGGAGAGAAGAAAGGAGATGGAGGAAGAAGGTCACCATGAGAGGAGATGAACCATGAGCATGTGGCCAGGAGAAAACAGCAAGCAACAAGGGGTATTATGGCTAGGAAATAAGTTGGCATAGCCCTAAGTCTGCCCAACGAAGGCCTGATGGCATATAAATAAAATGCCTCGATTGTATGTCTTTTATATCAGCTAGCAAGAATTCATAGTCCCTGTTACAGTCTCCCATTCTGGAAGTGAACTTACATAAAAGCAAGTTTTGTTTTATGGTTTTGTTTTTGTCTTTTTCACTATTAAATTCTATATGCCTAGTAAAGTAAACAGTAAGCTACCCAAAGGGACACCGGGTATCTGCCATGGATGACTTTATTTGATCACCTGTCTGGTCAGTGTGGTACCGGGACAGCTGAGAGGATGCATTTTCCTGAGGTGCCTATGAGAATTTTGCTGGAGGGGGCTAATGTTGGAAGTGATACTGAGTGTGGTTATGTGCCCTCACCAGCATAGGTGGACATCATTCAGTTCTTAGAGGTCAGAGAGGACAGACAAGAGAAATAAAGACCAATTCTCTTTTTTCCTTCAGGAGAGATGACCACCTCCTCCTGCCTATGTACTGGTGTTTCTGGCTTTTCAGACCTCTGACTACTGCAACCCTACCCCATCTCCCACCTCAGTGCTCTGTTACACAATTGACTTTCCTGGGTTTCCATTGTACTGATTTAATAGGGTATGTCTGAGCCTCTATAAACACGTGATCAAACTGTCATAATAAATGTGCTGGTTCTCCTGCTGTGTGTTAAAAATGAATGTTAATTACTGAAGTCGAGATTATTATAGGAAAACTTTTAGTGAAAACCAGTTAATAATTTTACCAATTATACTTGAGTATAGGCTAACACATAAAGGTTAAAGAGAGTTGCTAAGAAGTAGGACAGAACTAAAAGGTGCCTCTTGAGATGCAGAAGGGAAGAGGATGTGGCCAAGTGTGGAGGTGGGGACCTAAAAGGAGCATAAGCACAGGGGAAGCCATTTTAAAGCCTTCTTTGAACAGAAACAATAAAGCACCCACCTGCCATGCCAACATAGCTTTCTGTTTCTAGGAGTGATGCCCCCAGCTTCCCTTCCATGTGCACTTCGTAACATCCTGTGCTTTTGGGAAACCCTTCATTGCACAAATATGGCAGTTCAAACTACAGATCCTTTCACTTGCTTCAACTCTGCTAAAGATACATCAGTCAAGCTGTGTAGTATGCTCCCATGTTTCAGGAGACTACATGTGCTCTAGAAAATGAGAGAAGTTCCTTACCATTGCCCCTTGCCATAGAGTTAGACTTCCTCAGTTTGGGAGTAACTTACTGTTCACTAGAGCCAAGTAGAAATTTAATTTTTATTCTTTCCTAAGCTCAGTTATTTACTTGTATGTGAAACATAAAAGACAAGTAAAAGTTGGCTTTTTCTATACATTCAAATAACAACCTAGCTGTTTACCATCCAATTAAAGCACTGGAACCTGAATCCCTCTCCAGTTACACACATGTGATTCAGGAGACTCTGATCCTTCTCAGCTACTGAACCACACATCTGACACACGTCACAGACCTTACTAAATCTTAAGAAGGACATTAGGGATTCAAAAATGTCAAAATGAAAATACAAATAAATGGTAGACACATTTGATTTCTTCACTGGTAGGCCACCTCTACTCATAAGGAGTTATCCTGGAAGAGTCTTTAATCACGCTCTACAGTGCTGCTGGACTCCTGCCTTCACCAGATCAAAGGGCCAGAGTCTATGCCTTCAAACTGGTGAAGGAGACAGGGCACGCGTGCACAGTGCTATAGAAAGAGCTAGAGCTTTATATAACATAACCATCTAAACAGCTTTCCCATATCCAGGTGCATGCCTTCTCACTTCTGCAGTAGGATCTATTTCTTTCTACTCCATTCCTCATTTCCTTTCTTCACTGATGTAGTGTCAGGAAACTCATGGTTATCAGTCAATTACTGTAATTTATTCTATTTTTCAGAGTGGCCTATTTACCAAAATTTATTTATACACTCAAATTAATATCTTGGACACTTCTCATTTGTGAGCATATGCACGATGTCAAAAAAATGAATAATTTGATACATATTGTTGACCAAGTAAAACCAGGAAGATCCCCTGCTTTCCTCCCAAGCTTTCATACACAAGGGTAAGCACTCCTTGAGAGTCTGCTCAGGACTGCATGCTTTTCATCTTTATGCTCCATTTTAGTGCTAGTACTTTTGACAAAGCCCAAAGTATAGTGCTGAGGTGTTGTCTAACAGCTCAGGCCATAATGACAGTCATGTACCTCAGGAGAAAAATGAGTGTTGTGGTTTTTTAAGCAGGAGTTATAGTCCTTCCAGCTACAAATTCAATATTTGAAGATTAGTAATATGTATTAAATAAGGGCTCTTTACACAGAGGCACATAAAATATGGTTGTATATTGATCAGTGGACGAAAATTCTGTGAACAGGGACTCCCATCACCTCCCTCCGCATGTCTTCCAGAATGAATGACCGACTGTTCACCAACTCCATGTCTGCAGCAGCTTTACAGACCGTAACTCTCACAAATGACAGAATCCAGCACCACTTAGTTTCTCATTCATTCTAACTACATGTGGTCTCATAACTCAATCCCAACTAAAGTCAGATAAAAACATAAGCCTACTTTTCACTTTTGATGTGAAGATGGAAAGATGTATCGGCTCCTTCCTTCTTGGTTTATGCCTCTGATATACCAGGTAAGTGGCAGTTTGTGTGACCATGAGGTAAAGCCTAAGACAATCACAAGATGACAAAATCTCTTGTTACAGACTGTTAGAGTAACTCTTTCAGGCCTACCTTGAAGACTGTTCATCATTGGCTAAAAATGACAAGGTTTGTGTTTCATAGTGCATAACAAAATCCTACTTTTCATAAGCATTAATGCAAATGTAGAGCTTTCCTCCAGTTAAGGTAAAGGAACCCACTCCAGCCCAAGTTTATGAGATGGACAGGGTTTAGAAGAATTTGGTTCTAGCTTTATACAACATACACAAAGTTATATCTATTCATTAAAAAATTAGAAGGGTAATATTAAAAATTTGGGTCCACTGGCTTTTCCATATTTGTTTTCTTGTATTTTGATTTTATCTTGCATGTTTTTTAATTATAAAGTTTTATTGAAATGGATGACCCACTGAGGAAGATTTTAGAAATATATTGTAGTTGTGAAGTTTTATTTGATTTTTTTTTTGCTATATTTTGTTTTTTTTTCTGTTTATTTTTTATTTTTATTTTTTCAAAAGGGGAGACTTGCCTCCCTTTCTTGCATCAACCAAACATTCATAAACACCATTATGACTGTTACTTTTACATATTTTTCAGTTAATTGAAACACTCTATTTCTTAAAGATTTGCTCATAGATTTTTACTCTTCTTCAGATATACATTCCTGCACCTTTGTGTCTTTGGCACTTAGAGTTGACAGCTGGAACTTTGACAGCTCCCAGTCCCCAAGGGCAGGTATCCTCTAGCAGAAGCTCTCAACTGTCAGCTTGGCTTGGTATCTGAGGCCTCCCTCACATGTTTCTGTGTAGGAGTCTTCTTTATACTTGTGCTTGTAGGTTCCTGGTTTGAGACAGTTCTCCTTTCTCCTTGGAGGAGTTCATAGTCCTTCACTCCCTCTGGTGTCTGGTTGCTGTACTTCTGTGCTCTGCAGTTGCAGAGCTCCATTCAGTCCCTTCTCTTCTCAGTGGGCTCTCAAAGTGCAGAATCTGCCAGAGACAGATCCCAACCTCTCAAGTGGTCCCTGAAAGCTCACTGGTTGTTCATTTGGACCTCCGTTTCGTCGTGACTGGGAGTTTATCAACTGTGTCAGAACAAGGCGGCCAGTGAATACGCACTCTGCAAAACATTCCACTCTGCATCCAGCTGCCCAAGCCACTCCTGTGGGCTGATTCTCATCAGTGCTTCAACAGAGGCAGAAACGAAACCCGTGAATGTTACTATCTTCCAGATATTGAACACACACTACAAGACCTTATCTCCAAAGGGAAAAATCTGGCATTTGAAGAGTTTTGGATTCTTAATCTTTGCTTAGCCAAAGAAATGTCTATGCATGTGTGTGAATTTTAGCCCACATTGTTACTATCTTTCTGAGTAGCTTCAAAACCTGGAATCCTTTCTAGTCACTGCTCAGATTCAGCTAATACAGAGAACAGACTCCCAAGGAGTTCCCCAATATAAATAAGGCTGCTGTAACTACAATCCACTGTTGTTTTTTCCTAATGCTCCTGTACTCTTCTGAAGGGACATCCATGATCCACTGGAACAGTGGCTCTGTGTTTGTCATCTCAAACAATGGAAATTATAGCTGTGGACTGACCTGAGAGCTCAGCAAGGAGGGAGCAAAATGTCTTAGGAACTATGTCAGGAATGAGAGACAGTGAAAAAGAGTGAGAAAAACTTCTGAGAGTATGAGAGGTTTTCAAGAAGGAAGAGAAATCCTTTTTCTAGGGCTTTCTATGGGGCTGTGGTAGAAAATTAACAGCAGGTGAAATATTCCCTATGAGATTTATTGAAATATTATTTTTAGTTAACATGGGACAGCTAATGAATCTTCCAACTCTTTAGGTATGCTCCTCTGGCCCAACCAAGGAGATGGTCATATGATATTTATGCATGGCCTGACCAGTTAGGGGTATCTGTGGCACACCTCTGTCCATCTAACTCCAGCATTGATCTTGACAATCTATTCTCTATCTATTAGTCATCTGGACAGAACCAAAGTGCTCTGGATTTGCAGGCATTTCCAGTGTTATTAGCTATGCTAAGCTTTTTTTCTTCTCATGTTCACATCATCAGTTTGTATCATAACCACCAAGATGTAACAGTAGTCTTTGGATACCTAATAATGGGTGATCAGAATTGATTTCCTAGGCACAAGCTTCTGATTAGAAGCCATGCTTACTTGCAATTCAGCTCGTTACAATCATCTGTGATAACTAATAAAGGTCAACAGTGACTTATCTCTGGTCTTCATTGGCTGCAGAGGAGCCGGCCAACCTGCCCTCATAGCTCAGATTCCTGTCTTTCCTGTTACCTGCTCAGTTTGGCTATCTCACATCCAATTATAAGTCCCTTTGTTTCCCTTCCTGAGTGTATCACAGGTTGCTGGGTTAGCTCTTTAACTCGCCTTTAATCCTAGCTTCAGCCTCACTGTAATATACGCAAGAATATATTCCTTATTCTTACTTATTCCAGATGTTTTATGTTTTATGTGTGTATGGGGGGGGGAGTGTGTGTGTGAGTGTGTGTGTGTGTGTGTGTGTTTACTTGACTTATTTAGGATAAACACTGACCATAGTGACAAAGAAAAATAGCAATATGCTAGAGGTTAATTATTTATTATGTGTATAGTATATACATTCTGGGATGGCATAGGAGTAGCAAGATTATTCTGCCCCATCATTTTTCTGCATTACTGCTCTGAAATAATTTTATACAGAGTTTTTATGTTACATGACTGCCTGGTCACAATATTCATAACCCAGTTATAAAGTACTGATAAGGAAACATGTAGGTGTTGTGGATAGCCTTAGTCTTGTATTTTGATCCTATTTCCCAGTGGATAGCCCCAGCCTTGTATTTTGATCCTAGTTTCACTTTCCTGGGAGGGGCTGCAGAGGATGATTGAATCTGTACACAGGTGATGTCTTGTAAACCTTCTGTCCAATTAAAACCTGTAAAATAAAGGCTAGAGCCAGAGATTGGGCAGTAGAAGGGGAGGCAGAGAAAAAGGTTTAGGGGAGGAGAGAGTGAGAGGAATTCAATATAAAAGGTAGAGCAGAAGGGAAGTAGAGGAGAAGCAGGAGGAAGTAGAAGCAGAAGGAAGCCTGCGGTAGAAGGAAGTCGATGACGGAGGAGCTGGAGCAGGAAGGACAAGGACATGGCCTTGATAAACCACAAGTTATAAGGGATCTCATAGCCGGGGATTAGAGTAGTGTAGTGGTAAATCTGCCCAATCTAGGCATGCAATTTATATAATAATTATTGACTTGTGTTTTCCTTTACTGATCTCTTTCGGGTAGGAGATCTTACAGCAACAAATTACTACTACATGTAGGTCATGCACTTCTCTTTGAGGGTATGTCCTGAGGTCATCTACATCACCCTCTTAGCAACTTTTCCCCAGAACTCAGGAATGTAGTTGTACATAAGTGTTAGAGAAGATGGGAAAAAATATCTTCAGTGGCTCAGTGGCTCACTCATATGGCTTGTCTGGACATAGAAGTACATTTTTTCAAGGTAAAGGGTGCACAGGCAAAGAGTGTTTGACAACTAGAAGTTCATAGAGCATTTTGACTCATTTGCATTCTGCAATACTTAGATGTCAACTGACATGTTACAGAGAACGTGAACATCTAATTCCTTCTCCTATCAGAGACAGGATATGCCAGCCTTTTGATTACTGCTGTGCTTTTCTGTGAGTTTGGAGCTAGAGGTCATGTGAGTCCAGGCTACTAACATTGTTGCTCTGTTTCCTTTATTTAAAAGGTAGTCAAATGCTGTAACAATATTTTACCTCTAATCACTGATATATGTTACAAGTGTACTTTTATATTCTAATTCAACATAGACCCATTTGTATTGACATTACCCTAAAATTAAAACATACCCATAATCACTTTTCTTTCTTCTGTTTTATTATCATGACATTTCCCATACTGAAGTTTCTACAGGTAAGACTAATTTATAATATTAGCACTTTAGGTGGTGGATTGTACTTCACAAGCCAAGAGACTACTTTCCAACTAATAATTATTACAATTTAGAAAAAGAAGCCATTTTTCTTATTTTCTGGAAAAAATGATGTAAATTTGTTCCTATTTATTCAAGTACAGAAAAAAAATATTTAAATGAAAAATTTGTTTAAGAACACTGGAAAATCACAAAAGAACATACATGGTATGTACTCACTGATAAGTGGATGTAAGCATTCTGTCTCATCTTCACCCTAGTTACCAGGCAACAGCCAGATATACTCCTCTCCGCAGTTACCTGGCAACAGCCAGGTAGGCCTGGCCCACTATAAAAGGGGCTGCTTTCCCCTCCTCTTTCTCTTGCACTCTTCCTTCTCTCTTGCCCTCTTGGGCTCTTCCCTTCCCCCTTTCTCCATGTGGTCATGGCCAGCCTCTACTTCTCGTCTCTTCTCTTCTCTTCTCTTCTCTTCTCTTCTCTTCTCTTCTCTTCTCTTCTCTTCTCCTCTCCTCTCCTCTCCTCTCCTCTCCTCTCCTCTCCTCTCCTCTCCTCTCCTCTCCTCTCCTCTCCTCTTCTCTCTCTCTCTCTCTCTCTCTCTCTCTCTCTCTCTCTGCTGTCTGTCTCTTTCTTTGCCTCTACTACCCTATTAACTCCCTTCCCCATGCCCTGAGTAAACTCTATTCTATACTATACCATCATGCGACTGGTCCCTCAGGGGAAGGGATGCTTCGGCATGGGCCTGCTGAGACATTCCCTTTCCCCCATACCTCACCATAACCACATAAAACATATTCTATATCTTTTATCTTTTTATAAACACATCAGTGGATATTTGCCCAAATGCTTGGAATATCCAAGATACAATTCACAGACTACATGAAGCTCAAGAAGAAGGAAGACCACCAAAGTGTGGGTCCTTTGGTCCTTCTCAGAAGGGAGAACAGAATACACATGGGAGCAAATATGGAGACAAAGTATGGAGCAGAGACTGAAGGAAAGGTCATCCAGAGACTGCCCCACCTGGAGATCCATCCCATATACAGTCACCAAACCCAGAATCTATTGTGGATGCCATGAAGTGCATGCTGAGAGAAGCCTGAGATAGCTGCCTCCTGAGAGGCTCTGGAAGAGCCTGAAAAATACAGAGGCAGATGTTTGCAGCCAACCATGGGATTAAGCATGGGAGGAGTTAGAGAAAGGACTGAATGGGCTCAAGGGGTTTGCAACCCCATAGGAAAAACAATAATACCAGCTAACCAGACTATCCAGAGCTCCCAGGGACTAAACCACCAACCAAAGAGTACATATGGAGGGACCCATGGCTTCAGTTGCAAATGTAGCAGAAGATGACCTTGTCTGGCATCAATGGGAGAAGAGACCCTTGGTCCTGTGAAGGCTTGATGCCCCAGTGTAGGGAAATTCAAGGGTGGGAAGATGGGAGTGGGTGGTGGAACACCCTCATAGAAGCAGGGGAGGGGGGATGGAATAGGGGTTTTCTGGTGGGGAGTCAGGAAAGGGGATAATAAATTAAATTAAAAAAAAATAGAAACAGAAGGAACATGGCCAAACTCATTCTTTTGGACCACAGTTACAGTGATACCCAAACCACACAGAGACTTAATAAAGAAGGATAATTTCCGTCCAATTTCCCTTATGAACATTGATGCAAAAATTCTCAATAAAGTAAAAAGTGTTCTAGTCTGTAAGTCTATAATAGTATTAAAATTTTCTGTGTATTGTTTTTACATTTCAAGTGTTTGCTTAAAGTAGCCATTATCATATTAACTCACTAAGAGTGCTTTACTGCATGTTCAGATGACCAAAACATTGTCTATGCTAGCTATTATGTCAAAGATTGGTTATAACTAAGATGAGAAAAGATTCTTGACAAAACTAAGTGTGAAGAAATTGGGTTAGTTTCTATTTGATATGTAGAATATTAAATTCCCAAGGGAAAGAAATCAAAGCGGCATCTTTATACCATAGCTGATGTGAAAAATAATCATATGCTCATCATGCCCATGTGAGAAAGCCCTGTTACTATGTCAAGGTGAGTTTATAGCAAATAAAGGATTCAAAAGCCCTTGGGTTTAAGACAAGATAGTTATTCAAAGTCAGGGTTCAGTAAAGCATGATTTACAAATCATAATCTTGGTTTGTTGGAACACAGCCACACCTGTTACCTACTGTCTCATCTTGTGCTGCTAATTTTATTTCATAGAAGAGCTTAGTATGTTGATGGCAGAGTTCAGAAAAATGGAAACCCTCACTGTTAGTCCATACATTGATGGGTATATTCATTGTATAACTCATAAAGATGGACATCTTCACTGTTATTCTAAATGAAAAGTTTTCCTAACTATTGCCAAAGTACACCACAATCATGAAAACTGATTATTTATCAATTTATACATAATTTTATACATGGTTACTGTAAATATTATAAAGAATACTCATATATATGTATATAATTACTACATAGTAATAATTTTAAAAATAAATCAGACACCTCAGCAGCAATCATACACATATACTGTCAATACATACTCCTGGTTCTCTTTTCTTTTTAGGAATTTGGGTGATTGCATGCATTTGACGTGACCCCTTACTCAGCCTGAGGGGACCTGTGAGGGCAAGTAGATGTGAGTGGAATTGTCATGGATCATTTCCCAGTGTGAAATGACACTGTAGATATCTGTGCTTCCAACAACACCTGTTGCTCTGGAATGTGGGACCCTTAACTAGTACAGTGCTTCCAAGTGCTTCTGGAAGTGAGCCAAACTATAGAATCTTAAGAGCATTGAGTATAATCAGGAGGCCATTGATTAAATGATCAGGAAGCTATCAACTTCCATAATATCAATCCAGCCTGTTTTTCCCCCCTATGGTGTGATCTCACACAACTTTAAAGTATTGTTACATTTCTGTTTTGGTTATTTTCAAACAAAATTGAAGGCAAGAAATTCATTTGGGAACATCCAGACTAGACTCTATAAGCTCTGTGCTGGTATACTGCCTTGTGTGCGTATTGTTTGTGCCTGTATTCCCAGGGCTTCAGCTCAGAACTTATTACATGGTAGTAGTTCAAGGTTTTCTGACTGACATTCAGAGAAGATTCATGCTATACTGCCATATTTAATGACTCTTAACAATAATAACAAGCGTTAATAGCTATAGTCTTACTACTCTGTAAAATATTTACTCTTCTCAGCAGAGAAAGAATTTTGCCATCAGAAGCTAGTTGATAAGAATATACTGGAGATTCTCAGTATTAAGGAGTCATTTCTTAGGATGGTGATTTAAGCCATATTAGAAGAAGGGTGAGGTTATAAGTGGCTATTAGCCTTAAAGTACAGGATACCCACACTACAATTTACAGACCCAAAGACACAAATAACAAGAAGGTCCCAAGGGAGGATGCTAGAATCTCACTCAGAAGGGGAATGGCATAGCCATTGGAAGTAGATGGAGGGAGGATATTGTTGGTAGAGAGTATGGGAAGGGGAACGGATGTGAGGAGAACAGGTGCAGGGATTGCTGGGAGAGAGTGCAGGGAAAGTGAATAATTATTAGGGCCTGGGGATGGGGAATCTCAAGGACTTGCCAGAGACTTGAAATGGGGGAGGCTCCAGGGAGTCATTGAGGGTGATTCAAGCTGAGAATTCTAGCAATGAATGATATGGAGTCTGAACTTGTCATCTCCTGTAGCCAGGCAGGACTCCCAGTGGAAGAAAAAGGAAATGAACCCACCCACAAAACCTCCAACCCAAAATTTATCCTGCCTATAAGAAGTACATGGACAAAGATGGAGCAGAGATTGACACAACAGCCAGCCAATGACTGGTCCAACTTGAAACCCATCCCTTGGATAAGAACCAAGGCTATTATTGATACTTTATTATGCTTGCAAACAGGAACCTCAGGAAACTGTTTTCTGAGATGATCTACTTAGCAGCCAATGGAAACAGATGTAGAAACCCATAGTCAATATAAGATGAAGCTCAGAGAGACTTGAGGAAGAGTTGGGGAAGGATTAAGGGACCCAGAATGAATACTGAATCCACAGGAAGGCCAACATTATCAACTAAATTGGACCCTTGATGAATTCCAGAGACTGAACCATCAACCAAAGAGATTACAAGGGCTACAACTAGGGCCCTGCACATATTTAGCAGGTATATATCTTAGTTTTCATGTAGGTCCCCCAACAACTGGATAAGAAGGCTGTCCCTGACTCTGTTGCCTGCCATTGGATCCCTTTCCTCTAGCTATGGGAAAGAATGCTCTTAGTGCTACAGTGACTTGATGTGCCAGTGTGGGTTGATACCCAGTGGGGGTCTCTCCCTTCTCAGAAAATTAAGGGAAGACATATGGGGAAAGAGGCCATGTAGTGTGGGAACTGAAAGGAAGGAGGTTGCAATAGGATGTAAAGTGAACAAAAAGAAATACATATATAAATAAAGAAAATAAAGAAGGTGGGTAATAACAGACTGGAAAATACTTACTCATAGACAAGGTTTGTGGACAAATGACACATGTCCAATCCTAATCGTCATCAATGCCTGGATGTTCATGCATGCCTATGCATCCACGCATCCTACAATTGATGAGCTTGAAAGTTATTTTGGAAGGTATCACAGTTCCTAACAAGTTAAGTCACTCTTAGAAAACCTGGCTACACATTGCACTACATTCAACTTTGTAATGCATTGAATGTGAAAAGTCCTCATCTAGAGATGTCCCCCAGCATAGAGAAATTGGTTTTGGTTGTGAATTTCAGCCTATCCCTTGTCTGGCCTGTTCCTTTGTCTATTCTTGGCTTTCTTAGCTTCAGGATCAGCCTAACCACCATTTAGAAGATGACCAAGCAAGTTGCTGACAATTCACATGGAATTTAGAAACGTCTTACTTTGCTGCATGGCTAGATATATCATCAGAAATGATAGACTGGAAGTAAGTAGACACAGCACATGAGCATGGAGGCTTGAAGGCAGTCTTACATTTTATAATCCTCTGAGTCCTGTTTATGCTGTCTGATGGAATGTTGAACTAGGTTATGGGCTTGACTGTGTACATGTCTTGTGCAGTTAGTTCATGGGAGCAATGGCTACATCATGTCCAGAAGACAGCATTTCATGATACTCTTTTCTGGTTGTTTCATTTGTTCTGCCTCTGCTTCCATGATGCTCCCTGAGCCTTTGGATAGGGATTGATATCAATGTCATATTTATAATCGAGTACTTGAGTCATGTATTCTCAGCACCTTGACCAGTTATGAGTCTATTCCTACTGCAGAAAGAAGCTTCACAGGCCAAAACTGAGAGTTTTACTCATCAATGGAGAGAAACTCATTCATTTAGAAGGCAGTTTGATAACATGTCTGTTTAGTAAAGCAACAGTATTAGGCATTGCCCTAGGGCTGATAATCTATTGAAACACAGACTTCTGATTAGACTTACCCACACATGAATTCTCTCCTGGGAGGAAGACTTTAATTCAATCACAAAGAAACTGGTTATCTCCATAGCATTCATGCCACTACTATATCAGTCAACACATCTTGTCTGGCAGATTAGTGCCGTAGCATTCGGCATCCAGCAGTGTTTAGTACATTATTTTCTTTCCAAATGGGAAACATAGCAGGGAGGAAGTTTTCAATTCACTTTCAACTTAATTTTTCTATGACCTTAATCTAAACTGAGTGATGTCACAATTGTTTTTTCACTGTAGTTAGGATGGGTGACCAAGAGGGATGGATGATAACAGCCAGTGTTGTTTTGGGCACTACTGGGGTCTCCCTGACCAATATTGAAATATCCCATGCCTGGCAGATATTTTCATATACTAACCCCTATTTCTATGGAAGTATTGTTTGCGTATACAGGAATGTAGTGTTCAAACTCTTTTTACAACAGTGAGTTTCCTGCTCTGGGTTTGAATCCAGTCTGTTTTGAAGAGTAAAGAGAGGAACTATTTTAACTATGTATAATAGTTAACAATGTCACAGTAGAAAAAAGAAAGCAAAACAAAACTCCACACAGTAAGTCATTGTTTCACCCATTTGTAGACCGGCGAGGATACTGTGCAAGCATAAAGATCTCTGTTAAAATCAGTGCATATGTAATAATAAACAGGCAGCTTTTGAAGTCCTACAGTCATCTCACTGAGTCAAACCAATGAATTAGCTTCTTGTTCATTAAGGAAGATATTGATAGAGAATGTCAAATGAGGTCCCACTCCAGGCTTTGCATCATAAACATCGGTGGACAGAGGCACAGATATACACACTCACATACTCATATGAATTCATCAATATATATACCAACACACACACACACACACACACACACACACACACACTCACTCACTCACACATACCACAGTTGTACATGAAAAACACACAAACAGAGGAACGAAAAATTGAAATAAATTAACTTAATGTTTCAACTATTTTTTAACCAGGAGCATAAGGAAACATGATTTCTCATAGATGTATGTTTTTATTTTTGGTATTACTGCAGAAGTTTTGGTATTATTATGGCTATTTAAAAACCAATACATGTTATAATTCCCTTTGAACTAAAACATAAAGAATAAGCATTTTATAAAATTCAAACTCAAACCTGGCAAAGACATTTGTACACATGATTGTAGGACTTGAGAAGCTGAAGCAGGACAATTATGGAGTTCAAGGACAATTTCAGGGGCCTAACGAATTGCAATCTAGCTTTTAAAACATCATGTAAATTGATGTCAAAATATAAATAAGCAAGCAAACAACATTTCAAGCTAAAATTCAATGAAGTATTCTGTTTTTTTAAATGAAAAGAAGAAACTAGATTCTTAACTCTATTTTCCCATCTGATTTTGTTGGCAACAGGGTGAGTTAATAAAGTTTAGAGCTTGGACATCTCACAATGGTTGTGAATGTTGCATGAGGTCAAAATTGAGACTACACAGAGTATTTTCCCCCTGCGTTACAATGACTGATAGAATGTAGTTTGAACAAATGTCTCAAATATAGGATCTTTTTCCTCCAAGAAACACATCATTTGTGAACCAGCCGTCTAAACATTCAAATTCATGATTCATAGTGTGTCTCTTCAACTGACTTCCTACCTGCTCATGTATTTAAAAAAATAACAATGTTAGTTACGTTGAAAGATGAATTAGTATCTATCATCTACCACATTTGTGGAAATGTCTCCTTCTGTCTGTGTCCCTTTTAAAAACAGAAAAATAATGTTTTTCATTTACAAATTATGCAAATAATAACATACATTATAATCACAATGAAAAGGTTAAGTAATATTAGAATACACACATAAACTAACACAGCCTTATGATCTATTGGTAAAAGTTCAAAAGTGATTTATACTGAGTTTTTAAAATTATATTTTAAAATGAAAAAAAATTGATAAGGAAATTAACTTTTGGCAGAGCACACTTCAAATAAAATAACTTTATCATAAAATTTCTGTTACATCATTTTTACTATTCCCCCAAACCATTTTAGCACATTTGTTTTATAAATTAAATCACACTTTTTCAATCAAATTGGTAAAAGTATTGGAGCATGAAGGAAAAGATCAAAAGAGCCAACTGGGAACAAAATACAGTGATCAGAATTCCAGATAAGCCATGGCACATAATAATCCTAATTACCAATCTTTAATTAAACCACAGGGAGAGTTTATGCCCTAAATAAGCCCTTTCTCACAGCTTTATCTGACTAGCAGATTGAATGTTTTCATGTTTCTAAACACAATCCAAAGGGAAAGGTTATTATTCCCTGCCTTGTGATCTATAGATGTACAAAGTCAGGAGCAACATATGTTCAATATGAAGTTCAAGGCAAAATATCATCTTCAGGGTTATTGTTGTGAAATATTTGAAATTACCAAGCTAATTAATTCTTTCAAAATTGACAAATTTATGAATGTTTCATTTGACGAATTAAAGAATAACATACTGTTTATCCATGATGCACTTAATGGATTCATTTAGAAAGACCTAGCTCTTTGAACTAGATTTCCTTTGAGAGGGGAATGTTAAATAGATTTCATGCGCTTAGAAATTTTCAAATTATATTAATAATTTTATGTTGTTCACCACTCTAGCTATTGGGTTAACCAATTTTTTTCTCTTTTTGTGACCTCAGAAGACCCTTCTTGGAGAGTTTTATATTGCTCCCATTTAGGAAAACATGAGTTATACTGAGTGTGATAGTTTCTAAAAGAAAAATCTCATGTTAAAATTTTCCTGTGATGAACTGAGTCAACATTGCGTAATTTCATAATTCTCTTAGTGAATGAAGTTTGCATCTAAAATAGTTTGCTGTAAAACTAGTTACATTTAACATTTTTTAGTTTCTGAATTTTTTAATTTGATTTTTTTCTAAAAACATTTATCATCAAAATGCTGATACATATCTTTGCTAGGGTCCTACCTCTACTCTGACAAAGATAAATCCATTAGCTATCTTATATTTGTAATTGTATCTACTTAACAAAGACTTGGGGTATTGATTTTAAATGAAGAAATGGAAATAGTGGGTAGCATCATGAAGTGTCAGGCTGTTTAGCCTACTAAAACAAATTACAAATTACAAAGTGAGGTCTTTCACAATACAAATTGACTGTCCATAGTTAATATAGAACTTGAAAAGACAAAAATTAAAGCAACGGATGGTTCATTGGCTGGTAACAGTTCATTCTCCAGAAATGTTGCCTCCCAGGTCTTTAAGGATGATAATCCCACTTTATAAAGGCATTATTCCTGCTTGCAAGGGAACCACTCTCCTGACTGAATCATCACATAAAAGAACAAGGTTTTCCATTGGCTGCTGGGTGGAGTCTCTCAGAGAACAATTATGCTAGGTTCCTGTATGCAAGTATAACAGATCATCACTTATAGTGTCAATATTTGGTTCCTGCCCTTGGGATAGGTCTTGTTTTGGGACAGTCATTGACTAGTTGTTCCCTCAGTCTCTGTTGTATCTACGACCATGCACATCCTGTAGGCATGACACATTTTGGAAGTTTTGTGGGTGAGTTGGTATCCTTAACCCTCCACTGGAAGTCCTGTGTAGCTACAGGAAGTGGCCACTTCAGAATCCATACTCCCCACTACTAGGAGTCTCAGCTAGAGTCTTCCCTATAGACTTCTAGGGCTTCCCCCCATCCCAGGTCTCTGGCATGTTCCTCCTTCTACTGGCAGCTGCGGATTTCCATTCTCTCTCCCCTGTTCTCCTTACATATGATCTCTCCCCTCCCCATACTCTCTTTCACCCAATTTTCTCCTTCCATCCACCTCCAATATCTATTTTTGTTATCTCTTCTAAGGAAGATTCAACCATTCTCTCTTGGGGTCTCCTTGTTATTTGACTTCTTTGTGTCTGTTGATTATAGCGTGACTACCACAAAGAGGACAGGAATCCTACAAGAAGATCAACATAGTCAATTAACCTGGACCCTTGAGGGCTCCCAGAGACTGAATCACAAACTAAAGTGCAAGACCAGGCTCAACATAGGCTCCTGCACATATGCATCAGATGAGCACCTTGGTCTTCATGCAGGTCCCCCAACAATTGGAGCAAGAGTGTCCTGAGCCCATTGTCTGCCTGCCTGCCTGTGGATTCCAGATCCCTAAATGGGCCACTTTGTCTGGTTTCAGTCAGAAAGGATGCACCAAGAGCAAGGGTAGTGGTAGAAAGGGTGTTAGAGTGTATGGGGGTGACCCCTAGAGGGGGACTTCCCCTTCATAAAAGATAAGGGCACTGTGGAATGGGGCAGAACTTATGTGAGGGGTACTGAGAGGAGAGGGTGCTACATGGTAGAAAGTAAAGTGAATAAATAAAATTTTACAAAGCACTATGTTTTAGGGAAATAGTCTGTTTCAGTATATAAATGATGGGGTGCATAGGCATCCAGAACAAAACAAGACAGAAAAATAGCCTTATTAATATGTAAGAATCAAAAAAAAACTTTCTAAGGCAATGTTTTCTTATGATCTGTACAATGTTCTGTTAAAAATAATTTGGTATGGCTGAGTGATAACTCAGTCTATAAAGTGTGTGAGCACCCAAATTTGATCTTTAGCATCCACATTAAAGGCAGGAAGTCGTAGTGTAAAGTAAGTGTGTAATTCCATAAATGGAAGATAAGAAAAGGAGGGTCCCTAAAGCTCTCCAGCCATGTTAGTAAGTGTGGGACCTTGAAGAGATCACTTGGTTTCTGGTGGAACAGTGGCTAGAGATGGCGGGAGATTCTCCAAGGGACAGCAAACATTTCACCACACTCCCAGGCTCCAGGATCCTGATATGTGGCCAAAGACCTCCACTGATCGTACCTTTCAGTCACATAGGGCAATATCCCTATAGCCCCTCCCAAAGAGAGGTTTGTGTCACCTAGCACAGGTAAAGGGCGTGACTACAGGCCTCAGGGCCTCAAGAGATCTCCATATTAATGAGATACCTAAAGGCCAGAAGGCATAGACAATTAAACATCCCTTCCCAGACCCTCCTCCATCCCTATTTAACTCAGGTCTGCCCTGAGAAACATGGGGGTACAGCTCATCCACTTCTGCCATGACAATAAATGTTTTAAAACAATGGACTTCCTTGTGTCTTTAGGGCCCTACCTTGGGGGAATCATGGAGAAGACCTTTGACTACCAAGCTGCTGCTTAATCTCCGGCCAGAAGACTTCTCTATGTTCCCATCACAGAGGCCTGCCAACTCAAACAAGCTAGCCTCCCCAGCCCAGTGAGTGCCGGTAATCAAGAGTCTCCACCCTGTGGCTCCACCAGAGCTTCTCCCTCTTGCCTCTCTAGGCTGCAGTCAGGTCCAGCCCATACGTCCTTGCATCTCAGTTCATCTGCGGCTCCCAGAAGCATCTGGGAGCCCAAAGACAAAGACCACTGGTCTCCCAGTCAGGTGCTTCGGCCTGGAGACCCCCCCACTCGGGAGCTCTGACTCATCGGAACTTCAGGCTGAGACCTCTCTATGCCCAGATGGAGCCCAGTGTCTGCCCAGTGCCGCATGGAGTGAACTCAAATGTCCGCACTTCTGCTCCCCAGAACCACAGTTCCAGTCACCTGGGGCGGCAGACATGCAGTAACCACAACACAGCCCAACAGGACGCACACCCACACATGAGCTACAGCCCCACAACTGGTGGAGAATGCAAGCAAAGCCAGCTCCAAGAGTACCCCCTGCTGGTGCTCATAAAGAACTGAAGAGAATAAACTTTTTTTTGAGACCCCCTAGCATGTCTAGAGGCTGAAGCCCAGCCATCTGTGTTCCAGGAACAAAAGGGTGGAACCTAGAATGCAGGTAATCTGGTTCTTAGGCTCTGGGTTCCAAGGACAGGCTAGCCACATGATAGAAGCTTAAGGGCAGAACCAAAGATGCAGATAATCTGGTTCTTAGGCTCTGGGTTCCAAGGACAGGCTAGCCATAGGATAGATGATTAGATACGATTAAATTCTTGAAAACTAAGTACACAGGGTGTTTCCCACATGATCCTTTCACTATATTTTTATGATAATATCTGTTGATGTTTCATGACTTGTTTTATGATTCCCCCTTACCCCCTCCCCCCTCGGTTCTGTGGTTTTTCCCTTTATTAACCCTTCTCAATCAGGTCTCGGGGTCAACACTCCTTGTGAGTCTCGGCCTCAGCCGGCTGATATCCTGGAATAAAGCCTTTTGCAGTTTGCAGCAAGTTCAGTCTCTCGTGAGTTTCTTGGTGGCGGTGAATTCCCATGACTTGAGCAAGGGTCTCCCCTCGAGAAGGTCTTTCAGAACCTATCCACAGAACTCAAGGACAGTGAGTAACACCTTGCCTAGTTCAAAGAACCTAGATCTCTCCTGTCCCTCTCTCATTTTCTCTCTTCACGTGTTCCAGGCCAGCTTCTTCCTTTTGACCTTTAGCTACAGCCTTCAAGTCAAGGACAAGATGGTGGCGACTCCTTAGCCACCACTCTCTGCACATCCCCCAGCCCACAGAGAGGGGTCCTTCATAGTTAACAGCTGCCTTTCAGACCACAGCATCTACTCTGACTCTTGTTCTAAGACACTTTCCCTTGGGTGAGAGATTCCCCTTTCCTTTTGAGACAGTTTCCTTTTCATGGCTGAGAACCCCAGGCCAGGCCTGGACAGACTGTCCTCTTAGCTTTCGAGTAAGTTCAATGTTCCAGTAAGAAAACCAAATATAACTTAGATGACTCCTGAAGAACAACTCCAAGGTTGACACCTGACCTCCACATATGTGTGTGTGTTTATTTGTGTATGTGTGAATGTAGACACAATGCACACATGTGCACATGCTAACACACATGTTCTGTTACTTGTTTTCATTGCTAAAGTCACTACAAAATATTAACTGTTCATTTTTGTCACTAGTCATATAACAGTAAAATTAACAGTGATGACATTTGTATTCTTCATTTCAAAGCAAAATTTGTCATCAGATGTGACATATGAAGCTTTAGAGATGCACATGCTGCTTTTGATATTTTTGTTTAAAAGGAACTGTTGTGGGTTGTTCCAGTGCTGTTTATATTTTGATGTTAATCCTGCTTCCTCAAAAAGGGGTGCCTCCAATGAGGAGTAGATCACTTACTCAGGTGATCTCACTGAACCTTCTATCCATTCTAACTGGTCAAATGAAGGCTAGAGCTTATGATTGGGCAACGGAAGGGAAATGTGGAACTGGAGGTCTCAGAGGGGAGAGAAAGGAGAGAAGGGAGAGAGAGAGAGAGAGAGGACAGAGGAAGAGTTGGAAGTCAAAACAGGAAAAACTGCAAGTATCAAAGAGTCTCAGAGCTGGGGAATAAGGGAGGAAAGTGATAGATATGCCCAATGTAGGCATATAGCTTATAAATATAATAACTGAGTGGTGTGTTTTTACATGGGCGTATTGGAATTGGAAATTACTACAATGAGAACTCTATACCAATGCCCAAGATTGCTGATCTATTTTAGTTACAGCAATACAATCTTGGGTAAAAATGAAAATTCCAGTGTAAATCATACAAATAACATATGTAAATTCTGGAAATCGTTAATTATTCCATGACGACATTGTTTTTCTATGTGACTATAGAATATTGGATAAAATTGTGTGACTGCTGCTTCTAAACTCAGAGAAACTGACAACATGCTAAATATCTGTTGTTTCAGTATAGAAAGATATCTGGAAGAGCAATGGTTTTATTTTAATACTGAATACTTGGGGACTTGGCACCTGTCTTAGCCTGAATCTTAAAAATTTGGATCTGAACCAAGTTACTATATCTCTATCTTCCTTTTACTTATTTATAAGAATGCAAAAGAACAAACTCTTAATCTTCTAAAAAGCATTTAGTCATCAGACACAAAGGTCACACTAAAGAAATGGGAGTTTGAGAGAAATGAAGCTTATTAGTGCTAACCTCTGAGGACAGAAAAGTCTTATATCCAAAAATATAAAGACACTATGAGAAAATTGACATCTCCATAAAAGAAAGGCATTTAATCTGTTTCTGCCCATGGTTATATTTATCATTTTCCTCAGTAATAAGGAATATTTATAGGAAATTTATACATCTTTCCATCTCAAAATTTAAAAGGAAAGCTAGAAAATTTGTGTTCCAATTTTTTTAAATTATGTATTTATGAGTATGTGTGTACGTTTATGCATATGTATAAGCATTGCAAGCAGGTGTTTCCAAGGCCAGAAGAGTGTACTAGAGCCCAAGGCAATGGAAGTAAGCAGGTTGTATGCAGCCCTATATGGATGCTAAAGA
Source organism: Mastomys natalensis (assembly GCA_021653895.1). Lineage (NCBI taxonomy): Eukaryota > Metazoa > Chordata > Mammalia > Rodentia > Muridae > Mastomys > Mastomys natalensis. The sequence continues at coordinate 1,098,811 of JAJTUV010000289.1, forward strand.
CTGAACTCCATCTTAACAGAGAAGTATGTACTCATTGAACTTTCTCTACAAATTCATGTTGTCTGTGGCAATCACCTATATCAGGTGCCTTGCAACTGCCTGTAACTGCAGCTACAAGGGATCTGACTTCTTCTGGCCTCTGTGGACAACCCCAGACTTGAGACATACATATAGAGACACAAATAATAATAAGTCACACAAAACACAAATAAAATAAATCTTAAAATTATACTCTAAAATATTTCTATGGGTATATATAAAATGGCAATGGAAAGATAGATGATAGAGAAATACATATGTAGACAAATAATAAATAGATATTTGATATTTAGATAGAATACAATTAAACATTTATGCCTTAATGACAATGGAAAAAAAAAGATCACCTGATTATGGGATTGAAAATTTACTGGAAATTATTTACCTGCAGTATTTCTTAAGCTTTTGTCTAGATGATTCAATTTTAATGTGTAGTCTATAATATAATGCACTTTTGATATAACAGAGCAAAAATGGTGTATTTTTTCAGATAACTAGTATTTTCTCCCATCCAACTTCTCATACTATATCTTGTTGTTTATAACTCTGTGAACTAAATTTTTAATCTTTCCTAATTTAATTTATAAACTTTAAATATCAATCTGAATAGAAAATTAAGGCAGAAATAATTTCAGCAACTATGTGAGTTTATAAATGCTATCAGTGCAAAACATTAGTCATGGAAAATTCTTAGCTGTATGTGGTTTAGACCAAACATTCATGAGAATGAGGACAAAACAGGGAAATGCATAATTTCTCCATGAGGTATTTATCATACTAGAAGAGCCTATAAGTCAGTACTTAATTAAATCAGAAGAAAGTCTTGCTCTTCATTCAGGGGATCCAAATTAATCATAATTACTATAGTAGAAAAGTTATGGTTTAATTTTATAGACCTCTACAAATTCAAGTTAATGTCACATAAATGTTGAAGTTTTTTATATTAACCTTCTCATAAACAGCACTTTCAGGAAAAAAATAGTTCAGTGCACAAATTCAAGCGCACTTTATTACTTGCTTGAATTATAAAAAATGAATTCTGAAGTATTGGGTGTTTTGATTAAATCCTTATAACTATACAAGATGAGAGCAGAATTCCTGGAGAATAAAAACTATTGATCTATCATAACTTTGAAAGCATTATTGTTGAAGGCAAGGTTATCCTCACGCATGACTAAATGTAGAGTTTGAAATTCACTTTTCACTTTTCTTTTCTCAGGGAAGAATCATATTCAGTAAGTTGGTTCATAATATTTGCAGAGTTGAAGGATATATATATATATATATATATATGGTAGAACTTAAATTAAAATATTCTTCATTTTATGCTTGTTCATTTACCCTAAAGTAAAAAGAGAATGTAGTAAAATAAAACCATTTGTCAAATGAACTATTAAAGTAGAAAATGTCTTTTATTGATCAACCTTTGTTTTCTGAATGTTCCGAGACACCTTTCACATGAGATTCATTCATTCATGTCTAGATTTCCCATGAAAATGAAATTTTAAAAGAACAATGACATTATTTGCCTCATTTTGTACAAATATCTCGCTAGTAGACTAGTATGTGTTTAATTGTTATCAAAGATATACAATATGCCATTACTATACAATGTGAATGAGTGAAGAAGGTACTACACATGAGTTCATTCATTAATTTACATAACACTACATTTAGTGAATTCATATATTGCTACTTTTTATATTGTTTTTATTTACTGTTAACAAATACTTTAAAAGTAAACTATCAGAAAGTTTTGCAAGAGTGGTAGCTGAAATCACCAACAGTGGTGAGATATAATCTGAAGACGTCACCTCCAGTAGGTAGACATGGCCCCCAGTTGAGGGAAGGTGCCACCCACCCATCTTCAAAATGTTCAAATGTTTAACCCAGAATTGTTCCTCTGTAAAAGAAATGTAGGGACAAAAATGGAGCAGAGACTGAAAGAAAGGCCATCCATAGACCAGCTCAACTTGGGATCTATCCCTTCTCTACATACCAAACCCAGAAACTATCATAACTGTTATTGATGCTATATTGTGATTGCAAATAGGAGTCTGGCATGACTGTACTCTGAGAGGCTCTAACAGCAACTGACTGAGACAAATGCAGATACTTACAGCTAACCTTTGGATTGAGGTCAGAGACCCATGTTGAAGACTTAGGGGAAGGAGTGAAGGAGCTGAAGAGGATTGCCACTCTATAGAGAAGAACAACAGTGTCAACTAACTGGACCCCTCAAGCTCCCAGAGACTAAGCCAAAAACCAAGAAACATACACATGTATGTTCCTACTCCAGGGAACCAGATACATGTGTAGCAGGAACTGCCTTATCTGGCCTCAGTGGGAAAGAGTGCTTAATCCTGTAGAAACTTGATGCCCCAGGGAAGAGGGATGCTAGTGGGGTGAGGTAGGGGTGGGAGGGTAAAAGATCACCCTCTCTGAGGCCAAGGAGAAGGGGATGTGTTGAGTAAGTATTTTAAACAGCCTCTATTCAAGCTGACTATATAAGCTGTGGTGGTTCTGCCTAGTTCAGCCGCCATGTTTCTCGGCCAGAGGCCACGTGCTCACCACAAGTAGAAACAGCCAGCCAGAAACACCAGTCTTACCACCCATGAGATGACAGCATGGGAGATGGCTCTGTCAATCTTCCATGCTTTTTCTGCAAGGCTGGGCATTGCCTTGTGGGACAGTAAGAAAATGAGACTCTAATGCTTAAATTATCCAAAAGCTTATATATTTGGTAATAATAAGTAACAATATGCCAATACAAAGAGAGTTGTTTCCCAATTAGCTAACCTAAATAAAAGTTATTACCCACAACTGCTCTCCATATCTGCATGGCTCTCCATTGCTCCTACATCTCTGCTCTTGCTAACTCCTCCTCTTCCTTTTCCTCTCCCTTTCCTTACTTCTCCCACCTTAGCTCCTCCTATAGGGATGAGGTGAAGAACTTGGGGAGGAGGGACCAGGAAGGGGGTAATTTTTGGAATGTAAATAAATAAAATAGTTTAATTAAAAACATCATCAATGGTTTTCTGACTAAAAAATTATCCTTTAATAAAATGTAATTAAGTGGAATTATTTGATATATATTTTCTATTTAATTTATACTGGAATTGTGTTATATATTTTAATATATGATGTGTTGAAAATACTTTAACAGTTTTTTAAATCGTCAAATACAAGTTGTTCTTTATATTACAGCAGTACATTTATTAATCAGTGGATTGTATTAATGTATGTATGAACCAGAGTTTCTTTATTCATTAATCTTTTTATGAACAGTTGGTTTGCTATGGCTTTAAGTAGTTATTAATAAAATTATTATGCTAGTAAATGTAAAAATCAGTAAACAATGTTGCAAGAACCACCATTGTGTTCTTTCCCAAGATGTAGTGACTTCTGCCTAGTCCCGTCTGTTTTTCACTCTCCTGTTGTAATTCTCTCTGTTCATCCCGTTCTTTTTCCTCAGACACACATTCTCATACATTCCTTCCCATAACTGATTACCTAGCAGTTTTATTAAAAAAAAATATTCTTACTTCTGAGGGAGATGTCCTTCCTTTCCTCGCATGATTCTACAATCTGAAAACGAATTTAAATGGTAAAATTTTCTTGACAATTTTTCCCCACAAACTGAATATCAGATAAAGACAAATGCTTTCCAAGTAACTATAATTTCTAAGTGCAGGATTGTTGCAACTAATTTTCTTCAGTTATTTAATAGTAAATGGCTCTGGAGGACATTCATTTTTACTCTAAGACAGAAAACCAAAGGCACATTGATAACAGCTTTCCCCAGTGCGAAGACAAAAGAGAAATCACAATGCTTTATCCAGCCTGAACTTGATAGCGTTCTCATTAGTTTCCATTCACAAACTGCATATAACCATTCTCTGCTATCTTGGAGCAGATTGTAATTGTATTTATAGTTTGAAGTTAATATAATATTAGTGAAGTCATGGGTCAAAATATAAGGAGATAAACTTTAGTACAATGTGAGGGCCTTTGAAATTTAAAGAACAACTTTTGTACCTAGAACATTTAGTAAAATAACTCATGTACGTTAACACCTACACAGCATGAGTTGTTTTTTGATCAGAGTAAATAGTTTAGCTGAAGTGTTTAAGCAAATCCAACTATATAGGTCTTAGTGTCCATAAATTTTATATGCCATTCTTTAGAATGTATTGGACATTTTTTGATAATCACTAAAAAGCAAAGTTATTTTATATTTTATGAGAGGATTATTCTTCCAGCTACACCATCAAATCCATATTTCATAAACTATCACTTTGGGTGGAGAATATCTCACATAACTTTATTCAGCTATACAGCAGATAGTAATGTATTTATTCCAAACAACATCAGGATTTTATCCTGCCTTTTTTTCCGACAGTGAACAATAAAGAAAAATTCAAGATTTAGTATATTCCTTATAAACTTTTCTTTTTGTCAGACTGATAAGATAGTTCAAATTAAGCAAAATCTTAGTGACATTCCAAAATTTAAATATTTCTTTTTCTTTCTTTTTCTTTTTTTTAAATTCACATTGGTTCCTGATCACTGCCCTCCTTTCTCAGTGTCTTCTCACAGTCCCTCCACCCATTTTTCCATCCCCTACTCCTCTGAGAAGGTGGAGGACACCTCTGGATATCCTCCCACCGTGGCACATCAAGACTGCAGTCATGAGTGATTCCTCTCCCACTAGGCCAGAGAAGGTGACTGTTAGGAGAGTGTATTCCACAGATAGACAACAGCTTTAGGGTGAGCTTCGGATCCACATATTGCTGGACCTACCTGAAGATCAAGCTGCACATCTGTTACATATGTTCTGGAACCCTAGGTACAGTTCTTGTATTCTGTTTGGTTGGTCGTTCAGTTTCTGAGAGCCTTCAGAGTCTAGGTTAGTCGACACTTGGTCTTCCTGTGGAGTTCCTACGTCCCTTTAGGAACTGCAATCTTTCCTCCTATTGTTCTGTAAGTATTCTGGAGCCCTGTCCAATGTTTGGCTGTAGGTCTTGCATCTGTTCAGTCAGCTACTGTGTGTAGCCTCTTAGAGGACAGTTATGATAGGCTCCTATCTGCAAGTATAACAGAGTATCATTAAAACTGTCAGGAATCAATCCTTGCCATGGAGTGAGTCTCAAGTTAGGTTGATTGTTGGCCATTCTCAGTCTCTACTCCATATAAGCAAGATCAGTTTTGGGTTGAGAGTTTTGTAGTGTGTTTGTGTCTTTATCCCTTTACTGAGGGTCCTGAAAGACTACAGGAGGTAGACTCTTCAGGTTTCATATCCCCACTACTAGGGGTCTCAGTTAAGGTCACCCCTATTGACTTCTGGGAGACTCCAGAATTCCAGGTCTCTGGTATGTCCTCAAGAAGCCCCCAACCCACCCACTCCCCCACAGTTGCAGATTTCTAGTCTTTCTGCTGGCCCTCTAGCCCTTTCTCCCTACATTTGACCCTGACACTCCTCATTTTTCTCCACGACCCCTCTTGAATTCAGTTCCCTCTTCTTTCTTATGACTATTTTATTTTCCCTTCTAAGTGATATTCAGGCATCCTCCTTTGGGCCTTCTTACTTGTTTAGCATCTTTGGGTGCATTGAGTGGGTATCTTGTATTTGATGGCTAATATCCACTTATAAGGAAGCACATATCAAGTTTATCCCTTTAAGTTTGGGTTACCTCACTAAGGGTGATATTCTCAAGTTCCATCCATTTGCCTGCAAAATTTATGGTGTCTTTGTTTTTAATACATGAATAATATTCCACTGTGTGGATAAACCACATTTTCTTTACCCATTCCTCAGTTGAGGGACATCTAAGTTGTTTCCAGTTTCTAGTGATTACAAGTAAAGCTGTTATGAACCTAATTGAGCAAGTGTCCTTGTAGTATAGTTAGGCATTTTTAAGTATGTTCCCAGGAGTAGTATAGCTAGGTCTTGAGTAAGAATTATTCCCAATTTTCTAAGAAATTGCCAAATTGATTTCCAGAGTCATACCAGTTTGCAGTCCCATGAACAATGGAGAAGGGTTCCCCTTTCCCCACATCCTTGCCAGCATGTGCTATCATTTGAGTTTTTGATCTTAGATATTCTGATGATGTAAGTTGGAATCTCAGAGTCATTTTGATTTGCATTTCCCTGATGACTAAGGACACTAAACATTTATTTAAGTGCTTCTTGGCCATTCATGATTCTTCTCTTGAGAATTATGTTCAACTCTGTACCCCATTTTTTAATTGGATTGTTTGGATTGTTCCTGTCTAATTGCTTGAGTTTTTATAAATTTCGATATTAGCCTTCTGTGGGATGTAGTGTTGGTAAGGATCCTTCCCAAATCTGTAGACTGTTCTTTTGTCCAATTGACAGTGTCCTTTGCCTTACAGAAACTTTTCAGTTTGATGAGGTCCTATTTGTCAATTGTTGATCTTGGAGTCTGAACCATTGGTGTTCTATTCATAAGTGTCCTGTACTAATAAGTTCAATGCTATTTCTCACTTTCTGATTTATTAAATTTAGTGTATCTGGTTTTATGATGAGGTCTTTGATCCACTTGGACTTGAGTTTTGTGCAAGGTGATAGATATGGATTTATTTATACTTTGACATCCAGACATCCAGTTAGACCAGAACTGTTTGTTGAAGGTTCTTTCTTTTTTTTTCCATTGTATAGTTTTGCCTTCTTTGTCAAAAATCAAAAATCAAGTGTCCAAAGGTGTAGAGGTTTACTTCAGGGTCTTTGATTCCATTTCATTGATCAATCTGTTTGTTCCTATACAAATACCATGCTGTTTTTAATTACTATTGCTCTGTAGAAGAGCTTGATGTCAGGAATGGTAATACCTCTGTAAGTTCTTTTATTGCTCAGGCCAGTTTTAGCTATCTTGGGTGTTTTGTATTTTCCATATAAAGGTGAGAATTGCTCTTTCAATGGCTGTAAGAATTACCTTGACATTCTGATGGAGATTGTATTGAATATGTAGATTGCTTTTGGTAAAATGACCATTTTCATTATGCTAATCCTACTGATCCATGAGCATGGGATATCTGCATCTTCTGATGTCTTCTTCAATTCCTTTCTTCATTGACTTAAACTTCTTGTCCCACAGGTGTTTCATCTGCTTGCTTAGAGTTACACCAACATATTTCATATTATTTGTTGCTATTGTAAAAGGTATTGTTTCCTTATTTTTCTCTTCTATTTGTTGGTTTGTATAAAGGAGGGCTACTGATAGTTTTTGTTTTATTTTAATTGTGTGCCCAGCCTTTTTTGCTGAAGGTGTTTGTCAGCTGTAGATAGAATTTTGATAGCCTCCTATGAATACTATTATATCATCTATAAACAGCAATACTTTAACTTCTTCTCTTGTATTCCATTGATCTCCTTTGGTTGTCATATTGAATTATCTAGAACTTGAAGTACTATACTGTATAGATAAGGGGGAGTGGGCAGCCTTTATTTATCCCTGATTTTAGTGGAATTGCTTTAAGTTCCCCACCATTTAATTTGATTTATAGCATAGCAAAGATACATAGTGATATAACATCATTGAATTGGTCCCTTTAGGTTTAAAATGATATAGTTTTTAAATGCAAGTTAGGTTTACTTACTTGTTTAATATTAAGTATATTGTTCCATTCCTCTAAATTTGAATTTTCCAGTATATCAAACTATATTTTATCTTATTTTATCCTTCTCATCATGAATATGTTAAATAACGCAAATATACTCATTTTCCTGTGAATACTTTTTGTGTGTGCTTACATGCATGAAAAAATATTTCTGTGTTTATATGTATATTTATAAAGTTAATCTGTATTATTAATTGTAAACATGGATGAATAAAGGAAAATATATTAGTTGTTTAAACAAAGTATGCCTCTTGAATAAAAATAAAATGAAAATCAAAGATAATCCTTACATATTCCTTATTCAAAAGATTTTTTTTGTCACTTCCCTAAATTCAACTCCTGCAAAGACGGGCTTCAGAACTTGATTGGCATAAGTGTTCATAATTTTTCCATGTGGCTCTCTGAAATTATTCTTCATCACCTTAATCTTTACATTTATGATAAGAATAAACAATCATTTGCATAGATTGTCTTAAAAGAAATCCTCATTGCTCAAAGTATCCTTGATAACAATCACAAAAAATAGTCCTGGTAAGAAAATTTCTGTAGAACTTCTAACACACATTGTTGATTCAAATATGTTGATTTCAAACCCAAGGTTTTTCCACAACAAAGAGTATTTTGACAATATTTTTTATTAAAAGTGAGCTTACTAAACTGTCATTCTTAAATTTACATTAAAATATTAAATGGATTAAATGATCTAGGATATTTTCTTAGTGCTTTCTAATTTTCTTTTTGAGAGTATAATATAAGGACATCACTTATATCTTCACTGTTCTCTCTTCAAAGCATCTCAAATAGCCCTTTTCATTCTACTTTCAAATTAATGGCCTCGTTTTTTCTTGGTTTTTATTACCTGTATATATGTGTACATACACTTGTAAATATAACCTGCTCAATTTGTCTGATATTGCATATAAATATGGGAATGATGGTACTTGAATCATGTGAAGAAAACTGCATTTTTATATTCATTAAATTAATGCCAGTCAATGTCAATTATAAAACACAACTATTAGATTTCTACAGATTTTAAAATATAAATATAATAATATGTATAAATTATATATAAATAGTTTATATATGATTAAATATAAATAATATAAATATAAGATAACAAAGGTGAACTATGTAAACTATTTAAATTTAACTCAAGTAAAAGAAATTATTATATGATATGAAAAGATATTAAAAGACAAACAAATAAATAGGTAGTCTGAAGGTGCAAGAACACTGGGTTCCTAATAGACCACAAAAGACATGACTCCAACACATCTATGATTTCAGGGAACATTGCACAATGAAACTGGACATCTTTGGTGCCCATCTCATTGCATATTCCTTTATTGGAAAATCTGGTGTGCTTTAAACTATTGAACTATTTTCATGAGAAACTTATTCCTCACCAAATACCTCATTCCATCTTACCCTGCAGAGAAATCTATTCCTAGAAATACTAGTGAGGACAATTATTTAACTTTATTTATTTACTTTAAATTCAAATTAACCCTTTCTACACTACAGTGTAGATCACATAGTTGTATAGATGGTAATTTTAATATAAATGTAAGCTGTAAATTCATACAGTGATTGTTTATCCTAGTTAGTTCCCCAATAATGACACAGAGAGACCAACATTTGTTTTCAACTTTTACCATAATACTTGAGAAGACATTGATGTATTTTAAATCTCTAAGCTAATCTGGCTACCATCAAGCCCAAATCCCCATAATCATTTTATTTAGTACATTCCATACTCCAGCAGAACTCTCATGATGTTTCCTTTCTCATGGCTCAAACTGTTTATTCTTCCCTCTCTCCCTGTCCCACAGCTGGCAGAAGTTCTGCTCTATTCTCTTTTCTGCCCAGTCCCTGGGTGATTGGCTCTTATTGACAAGGAAGAGAATAAATGGTAAGCATTGTTTAGACAAACTTGAAAAAGGAGATTCTTGATGTAAGCTTTACAATGCCATGACAGAATTGAAACAAGATATGAGGGCAGAGAAATAAGCATTTGAATAATTCAGAGGTAAACTTACACAGGGCTCAAAAAATTATGCCCACAAAGTTACTCTTCTATAGTTTCTATATAAATATTAAAAGTCATAATATAATGAAGGTAAATTATGCCTGAGATTGATATGTCTTCATTCATATCCATATTTAATTAAAATAAAAGGTTTATCTTATCTTAGCAATTGACTTCACATGCAATCTAAAAAAAAAAAATCTTTAGAATTTCAGCTCACTGACTTTATTATGCTGTTTCTATCTTGTTACCCTAGTACTATCATGTTTGGCAAAACTTATTCAAGGAAATTTTGAGACATCTGAATTTTATCCTGTATTAATGACAGCGTTGAGTATGCTGTATTTATATGAGTTTTAATTTTGTAAAAGACACTACTGGTTAATGGAATAAAATATATTTTTTGAATTATTGACTACATTATGAATGTTTGAGCTTTTAAATAAATTAACTTTACCTAAGTATTATTTTGATGAAATCTGCCTGAGTGTCAAAAATCATCAGTTTTATAAATAATATTTTGGACCCTTAGATTTATCCTGACCTTAGGATACTTATTTGAATATATCTTCTTCTTAATTACATTATCTAAATTAACCAACGAAATTGATAAAAAAAATCATAATAAATAGGGTCAGCATTATTTACCACCACAAATTCTAATAAATTTTATCTTCTCTTTAAAAATTAATAAATTAAGATTAATAAATTTAAGTGATGAAATAATTTTTTTCCATTGCATGATTTTTATTTCCCTTTTCTCTTCATATTCGTTTCATTTTAAAATAGAAATATAAACTCATTTTAAATAGATATAAACTAATTGAATCTTGATTTTGGGGTGGCTGTTATGAAAAATTCCTATAGACCTACCTAATCAAGTCTTTAAATTATTCATTAACAACAGTCACCAAATGACTTCACTATTTCAAAGCTCCATTGCTAACACTGGCCAAAATTTACTGGATTATTAACACTAATCTTCAATATTTTTGAGTATGTACACATTTAATATAAGAAGATATTTTCAAATAAATATACTGAAGCATATTCTAAACAACTTTCAATGAAGTGGCAATTTCAACTTAAGTGTTGAGGCCACGTAGAATCTTTTTCTGATTACGGATGAGAAGACCATGTATCCAAATGCAGAAGAATCTTTTTCTGATTATGGATGAGAGGACCATGTATCCAAATGCAGAAGAATCTTTTTCTGATTATGGATGAGAGGACCATGTATCCAAATGCAGAAGAATCTTTTTCTGATTACGGATGAGAAGACCATGTATCCAAATGCAGAAGAATCTTTTTCTGATTACGGATGAGAAGACCATGTATCCAAATGCAGAAGAATCTTTTTCTGATTACGGATGAGAGGACCATGTATCCAAATGCAGAAGAATCTTTTTCTGATTACGGATGAGAAGACCATGTATCCAAATGCAGAAGAATCTTTTTCTGATTACGGATGAGAGGACCATGTATCCAAATGCAGAAGAATCTTTTTCTGATTACGGATGAGAAGACCATGTATCCAAATGCAGAAGAATCTTTTTCTGATTACGGATGAGAGGACCATGTATCCAAATGCAGAAGAATCTTTTTCTGATTGCGGATGAGAGGACCATGTATCCAAATGCAGAAGAATCTTTTTCTGATTACGGATGAGAAGACCATGTATCCAAATGCAGAAGAATCTTTTTCTGATTACGGATGAGAAGACCATGTATCCAAATGCAGAAGAATCTTTTTCTGATTACGGATGAGAGGACCATGTATCCAAATGCAGAAGAATCTTTTTCTGATTACGGATGAGAGGACCATGTATCCAAATGCAGAAGAATCTTTTTCTGATTGCGGATGAGAGGACCATGTATCCAAATGCAGAAGAATCTTTTTCTGATTGCGGATGAGAGGACCATGTATCCAAATGCAGAAGAATCTTTTTCTGATTGCGGATGAGAAGACCATGTATCCAAATGCAGAAGAATCTTTTTCTGATTGCGGATGAGAGGACCATGTATCCAAATGCAGAAGAATCTTTTTCTGATTGCGGATGAGAGGACCATGTATCCAAATGCAGAAGAATCTTTTTCTGATTGCGGATGAGAGGACCATGTATCCAAATGCAGAAGAATCTTTTTCTGATTGCGGATGAGAAGACCATGTATCCAAATGCAGAAGAATCTTTTTCTGATTACGGATGAGAAGACCATGTATCCAAATGCAGAAGAATCTTTTTCTGATTACGGATGAGAAGACCATGTATCCAAATGATTACGGATGAGAAGACCATGTATCCAAATGCAGAAGAATCTTTCTCTGATTACGGATGAGAAGACCATGTATCCAAATGCAGAAGAATCTTTTTCTGATTGCGGATGAGAAGACCATGTATCCAAATGCAGAAGAATCTTTTTCTGATTGCGGATGAGAAGACCATGTATCCAAATGCAGAAGAATCTTTCTCTGATTACGGATGAGAAGACCATGTATCCAAATGCAGAAGAATCTTTTTCTGATTACGGATGAGAAGACCATGTATCCAAATGCAGAAGAATCTTTCTCTGATTACGGATGAGAAGACCATGTATCCAAATGCAGAAGAATCTTTTTCTGATTGCGGATGAGAGGACCATGTATCCAAATGCAGAAGAATCTTTCTCTGATTACGGATGAGAAGACCATGTATCCAAATGCAGAAGAATCTTTTTCTGATTACGGATGAGAAGACCATGTATCCAAATGCAGAAGAATCTTTTTCTGATTGCGGATGAGAAGACCATGTATCCAAATGCAGAAGAATCTTTTTCTGATTGCGGATGAGAAGACCATGTATCCAAATGCAGAAGAATCTTTTTCTGATTGCGGATGAGAAGACCATGTATCCAAATGCAGAAGAATCTTTTTCTGATTACGGATGAGAGGACCATGTATCCAAATGAGGCCACGTAGAATCTTTTTCTGATTGCGGATGAGAAGACCATGTATCCAAATGAGGCCACGTAGAATCTTTTTCTGATTGCGGATGAGAAGACCATGTATCCAAATGAGGCCACGTAGAATCTTTTTCTGATTGCGGATGAGAAGACCATGTATCCAAATGCAGAAGTGTTAGTAGAGTGATTTGTGAATGTCATGAGTCTTGCGACAGACATTTCTGTATTTATATTTCTTGTCATGATTCCTCTTGCCTGTGAACTTCTTGAAGGCAGAAAGTGATTTTACTCAGTCTTCCAACCTGCATATATTATACTGACAATAACAAAATATTATATTAGTCTTCTATGTATCCAAAATGCATTGCAAAATACACAGACAGATCACTACCATCAACTGCATCAATTTAGAAAGCATAATTTATTATCCACTATAATAATCTTTATCTAAAAATTAAACATGCCTAAATATGGTAGCTAAAGTGACATATACACATGAGCAATTGTCATAAAAGAAAATAAAACTGTAATGAAAAAAGTATAAAGAGGCTAACGTAGAGAAGTGATTGGGCCCTAATGAGCCACTGAAACCATGCAGAAAAATGTCTTGGGAAAGGAAAATGTTAATATGTCTAAAAAAAAAAAAAAAAAAAAAGGACAACCTAAAAACTCAAAGGGCCTGAAGAAAGGACAAGAAGATGATTTTTAAATATGATTGTTGACATTGGAAAAATCAAAATGCCAATACACTGAAAAGCAATTCACATTTTTATGATGCAAATTCTTAGGTGACAGAATTTATCACATAGAAAATGAAAACAACAAATTCAGCAATTCTACAACACTAATGTGAGAGACTAGTGATGATATTCATGGATTTTCATCTGTTATCTGGCAAGGCTTGCTCGTACTCACAAAATACTTTTTATTTCTACGCAGAATTATCTTTGTGATCAGCAATTTCATATTTGAATTAGACTACACACATATGCATGCACATGTGTGCACATGTGGGTAAACACACACATATACCACAAAATCACACATTTACATAAGAAGCAAGAAATCAGTCTGAACATCTACTAGATGTTTATTTAAAAAGAGTCACACAGGGCTGTAAGAATGTGTTACTGTCACTGTCACTGTCACTGTCCTTCTGCCATAGCTCCATTGGATACTTGACACATTTTATCCCTCTGCAGCTAGCATAATATCTTCTTGCACTAGGGAAAATCTTTCTTAGTTCCAGTTTGATCTCTCTCTCTCTCTCTCTCTCTCTCTCTCTCTCTCTCTCTCTCTCTTTCCCTCTCTCTCTCCCCCTAGAAAACTAATGTCTAAAGTAACTCTTCTCACTCTAAAATATGTTATTCATTTTAAATTGAATGTATGTGTGTTTGTTATGTATGTCTATGTGTGTAGTATAGTTCGATAAAATGATACATATAAAATCAAAATTAAGTTTTTTGAATGACAGTTTCATATGTCTTAGACTGTCCTCAGACTTTTGTAGTTGACGATGTCTTTGATTCATGATCTTTCTGACCCCACATCCTAAATGCTGGGCTTACAAGCCTTTCAAAATTAGTTTTAGAAATCCATATGAACATATCAACAGTTTGTTTTTAATTTTTCTAGTTTTTTATTAAAACCAGATTTTTACATACATTACACTTTATTTGAAGTTTCCTCTCATAAAACTATTTCATGATTCTCCCCACCTCCCATTTCATCCAAATCCATACCATTTTGCCTCTCATTAGAAAACAAACAGGCATTTAATAATAATAATAAAATCAAATATGCTAAAACAAAAACAAACAAAACAAAATGTGACAAAAGAACAAGGAAACAAACAAAAGAATCCAAAAGAGAAGCAAAGAAACACATGTAGACTCAGAGACACACATGTTTGGACTCACAAGAAATTTCTAAAAAGAAAAAGTCACACTATATATACAAAGGGGCCATAACTTAAAACAAAAACAAACAAACAAACAAAAACAAAATCAAACAAACATCTCTGCAAAAGGTTATTAGACGAAGAATCTCCAAAGATGCTGTTGAGTTCCCTTTGTGTTGACATGCACTGGTTCACATGGAACCTGAGTTTAAGAACAGCTTGTATGCTCAGTGAAACTCCATGAGTGAAAGCTAAGTTTCATTTGTAAGTGGTTATCAACTGAAGATTTCTTCCTGGTTAGGGATGGGGTCATGTATCTTGTCCTCTCAACACTGGGTCTCATTCAGCAAAGACCTGTGGAGGCCCCGTGCATGTTGCATGTTGCATGTTGCCTTTCCTCTGTATGTTCAGTTCATATGTTCATCAGCCCTGCTGTATTTAGAAGGTCTTGTTTCCTTAATGTACTCAGTCCTCTGTGGTTCTTATGAGCTCTTACAAGGTCTCTTCGCATTCTCCAAATGTGGCTTACTGTTTTTATTTACATCTACTGCAGAAGGAAGATTCTTTGATGATGGCTTAGCAAGACACTCCTCCTTCAGTATACCAGAATATCATTAGGAACACTTTGATTGCTACATTTCTTTAGCAAAACAGAAGTATTTGGTTTTCTAACTATGTCTTTGGTCTATCTAATCTTAGGTTCTTGGCCACCGAAGCAGTGTCAGGCATGGGTTACATTTTGGGAAATGGGCCTTAAGTCTAATCAGATATTGGTTGAATAGGTCCATAAACATTGTGCTAGTATTCTGTTGGTTCACGTTGCATGTTAAGATCAAAGAACTTGTATCTGGGTTGCTGTTTATCATACTCTTATGGTAGCATGCAGTGTCTTTCATTACTAGTCTTTAGGACTTAAGGCTCTATTTAAGGTAGTTAGTTACCAGCTTATCTTGTCTACACTGAATGAGTTGCATAGGTAGGTGTTGTCTTCAGCAACAGGGCCTTACAATCAGTTTGTGGACAGTAGGCAAAGGCCTTGACATGAGAGTATGTTGTTTGGGTTCTTAGGGTGTCCTTTTGACCAACAACTGGATGAGATGTAACCCTTGCTGGCACTGGAAGACTCACTGATGCTAGGAGCCCTCAAGGAGACAATAAAAACCAGCAGGTGATCTTCCTGAGATGGTTCTGCCATGGACTGTCAAAGTTAGTGATGGATTTGCTTCTCTAGGCAAGACTGAGAAGAATTCCATTTTAAGAAAGATATCTGCTATTAATATGCTTTTCCTGTTATTATGAAATATATATAACAATCACTCCATATTAGCCCACCCTTTTAAGAAGATTGTCAGGAGTCATAATGGGACAAGCTAATAATTAGCAAGTGATCATCTGGAAATGGCTTGCCTTGCATTATTATATAATCTGTGACAAGTGAATCCTTATTCAGTAAGGCTGTAAGGGACTTATTTTTAGGAACAATTCCTGCTATTAATATGCTTTTCCTATTATTATTAAACATATGTAACAATCACTAAGCAATAGCACATCCCTTTGGAGCGGATCTCAGCAGGTCCACGAAGATGTACTGTCTTGTGGTGATGGTATATAGACAAATAGATGACTTCTTAAGTCTTAATGATGATCCTATAAGAATTCCTAAAATGATATCAATGATTACTAAGCTCTTTGATAGTGGTACTGCTATTAGGTCCTTTCTGATAGTCAAAACTGCAATGAGAACTCTGCCAGTCTTCCAAGTGTCATCAGTTAATTGCTCTTAGATAGCAACCAGACTTTCCCCTACTCAGAGCACATTCCAAGAAGTTGTAAAACAATTAACCAAAGGTCATTAAAAGGGAACTAACAATTTATTATGGGTGCTAGAACAGAAGATAAAATATTGCCTGGGTTTATCCATACAAAACTTCACTAATAACTTATAGTTTTAAACCTTCAGTGAACCTGTGGAGCTAGACAGGTGATGGATATTTAGCCAGATAATTACTCCTAATGGATATGCATGTAAACATTCTCTGTTGTAAACTTCTATTTCAATTTATGATTTGATTTTTGGTATGAACTTGTGATGAACTTTGTAACATGTGATCATGTATTCTGAGAGATGTATAAGTACTGAAGACAAAGAGGGTCATTCATTCCTTATTTTCTTTTTCCCCTGCCTAGAATTTTTTCCCTTAGAATTTTTCCCTTATTAGATTTTTTTCCTTTTCCCCACTTAGGACCTTTCTGCTTTTCCCCTTAGATAACTTTCATAGGAACCTTTTTACACTTAGTAATAAACTATATAATAACTTCTCTAAGTGTCTTTTCTTCCTGCAACCTCAGACTATCAGGCATAAGTTAGAGCCCAGCAGTTCCTGCTGAGATAGTACAAAGGCTTCTTACTTAATCCTTCGCTGTTTTAAGGATGAGGTTCTAAGTGCCAGAAACTGCAGTTTCTGGATCACAAGAGCAGGTCAGCTACAGTAGCATAGTAACTTAGATAAGTAAACTTTTATTATACAGCAACCCTAAATATCTCTTAAGACCAAGACCCTGCTGACACTCTTCCCCCCTCCACTGCCTCAAGAATAATGGACAAGAAGAAAGAAGATTCTACCCCAAGCCAAGGCTGGCCTATGCCAGAAGACCTCTGCAGAACAATGAAAATCTACTGTTTTTTAGTGATGCTATATAGACAAGTATATGATTTCTTAATTCTTAATGATAATCCTATGACAATTTGTAATGTTATATTAGTAATTATTAAACTTTTTAATAATAGGACTGCTATAAAGTCCTTTCTGACATTAAAACTGCATTGAGAACTCTGGCAGTGGCAGTCTTCAAGTTTAAAGAGTTAATTGCTTCTGAGATGGCAAGTAGGCATCTGTAACTTAGAATACATTACAAGAGGTTGTAAAACAAGTAACTAAAGGTCATAAAAAGGGAATTAAGGATTTATTATAGGTACAAGTACAGAAGATAAAATATTACTAGGTTTATCTATACAAAACTTCAACGATAACTTAGTTATGGCCTTTAACTCTCCATGAACCTGTAGAGCTAGTGACAGATGATCAATGTTTAGCCATATAATAACTTTTTTATTTAATGTTTTATCTATCTATCTATCCATCTATCTATCTATCTATCTATCCTCCAGATTTTATTCCCCTCCTTGTCCACCCTCCTTGAAATCCCTCATGTTTTACATTCCATACCTCCATCCTTTCCTTTGACTCCATGAGAATGTCCCCATTACCCACTACTCACCCCACCAAACCACTAAATTACCTGGATGATCTTAATGTAGGACAAATCCATCATTAACTTTGACAGTCCATGGCAGAGCCATCTCAGGAAGATCACCCAGTCTCTTGATGGTTAGGTGCAGCTTCACTTACTGAACCCAGACCAGGCAGTCCTCTGTTGTATATATGTTGGGGGTCTCATATCAGCTGGTGTATGCTGCCTGGTGGTGGTCCAGTGTTTGAGAGATCTCAGAGGCCCAGGTTAATTGAGTCTACTGATCCTCCTACAGGGTCTCCCTCCTCTTCAGCTTCTTTCAGCTTTTCCCTATTTCATCCACAGGAGTCAGCAGCTTCTGTTCATTGGTTGGGTGCAAATATCTGTATCAGACCCTTTCAGTTGCTTCTTGGGTCTTTTGGATATGCATGTAAACATTTTCTGTTGTGAACTTCTTTTTCAATTTGTGATTTGAATTTATGTTTGATCTTCTAGTGAACTTTTGTTTAAAAAAAGAAGATCCTTGGAAAAACCATGTGATCTATTCTCCTAGAAAAGGTACAAAAGAATAGTAAATATTTCATTGGAAGGTATAACATTGGTGAGATAGCATTTTGGGAACATAGCATTGGGGAGCATAGCGTTGGGAGTAAGGCATTGGGAGAAAGGGGATTATTGTTACAACAGAGCAGGAGGAGAGAGCAATATTAGAAGACTACAGAGTGGAATTACTTAAAAATTATAAGACAACTTAAAAAATTAAGAGAGCAATGTGCAGAATGCAGAGGGAAAGAGGAAAAAAGAAGAAGCTACAAAGAGAGCAGGAGTAGGCTGGCTTCTCTTTACCATGAGACAGAACAGATAACAAGGCAGGCTTAAACTTACTAAAGAGAACAAAACTTTCTTCTTACAGATTTGGCTTTAATTCATTTAATTCATAAAAGAGTAGAAACTTTTCTTTCTCTATGCAGTGGAGACTGGAACTCATTTTTCATCCAGAATGAGTGAGTTCTTTCTGCACTGGCTTTTGGTCTTGTGCTCCATATAACTCAGGCAGGTCAGCTACCTCAGCAAAGTGACTTAGACTTAAGATAGGTAAACATTTTATTATTTAACAGTAACCCTAAATATCTTTCAAGATCAAATCTTACCCCCATGGATGCTCTTACCACCTCTTCTGCCTCAAGAGGAACCAAGAAAGAAGAACAGCTGGGGCTGACCCCTGGCACATTGAGTGATGAAGTACAATTTCATTTAGATTGCATTCATATATATATATATATAATTTTAGGAAGCTTCTATTAGATTAGTTTTTCATAAGACTCCTGAAATGGCCCTTAGCTTTTCCCTCTCTGTATTTACTCCCTCCCACCAGCCTTTTCATCCCCTCTCCATGTGATCTTATTCTTGTCACCCCATCCCCATTTATGAATAACTATCTATTTTATTTTTTCATATAAGGTAAACTCATCCCTTCCCTGGAGTCCTTTCATTTACATCCAATCTCTGTGTTTACACTAATTGTAGCTTGCACTTAGAAGACTTAACATGTAGCATCCATATGTAAGTGAATATATACGATATTTGTCTTTCTCAGTCTAAGTTACATCACTCAGAATGATTTTTTTCTAGCTCTGTTCATTTACATGCAAATTGCATAGTTTTTTCTTTCTCTTTGTTTCTTTCCCTCCTTCCTTTCTCCTCCTGCTCCTCCTCCTCTTCCCCTTTTCTCCTTCTCCTTCTCCTCCTCCTCCTCCTCCTCCTCCTCCTCCTCCTCCTCCTCCTCCTCCTCCTCCTCTCTTCTTCTTCTTCTTCTTCTTCTTCTTCTTCTTCTTCTTCTTTTTCTTCTACAACAACAGTTGAGTAATAGTCTGCCAGCCAGGTGTGCCTCTGCCCTTGGGGTGTCCAGACAGTGTTAGACACTGGGTTGGATTCAGAGGAGAAACAGCCTTTTCCAAGAGGTTTTCAATGAAACACCTCTTCTATACAGGGGATTATAAGGGCTATATAAATCTTGGGGAGTGGGTGGGTTTTTGCAGGTAAATGTACATTATTGGCTGATGCTAAAGTGCTGAGAATGCTTCATTTCCATGAAGAGGAATTCCAGGTGTTTGCCGGACATTTCCAGCAATCCATAGGGAGAAAGAGAGTTAAACCTGGAATTTGGCCACCAGGCTATATGACTATCTCAAGATTGGCGAGTGTGGGGGTTTTAAGGCATACGTGAGCTGGGACATGCAGGCCCAGAGCAAGGAGGAAAACAGTCCTACTTCTGCCTGTCTCAGGATAGGATGTTCAGGATTTGGATGTATCTTAACCTCACTCTTGCTTTGGACTATTACCCCTAGTCACATGGCTTTGTGACCCTACATAATTCCATGTGTTAATGTACCACATTTTCTTCATCCTGACATCTTGGTTGTGTCCAATATCTTGTAATTATGAATACAGCAGTAATGAACATGGTTGAGTAAATGTCTTTGAAATGGGATGAAGGGTCTTTTTTTGGTATCTACCCAAGATTGGTATAGTTGATTGATTCTCAGTTTCCTGAGAAACTGCCATACTGATTTCTATAGTGGTCAATGTTTGTGGTGATTTTAGCAATGCCATCTTGCCATCTGATTCTGATGAGTAGCCATGGGGACTAAATAAAGCTTGCATTGTTTTGGGTAACTGAAGCCTCATTTACCAATAATTCACATAGAGGTTTTCATACATGGAATAATTAGCAAGCAACTGTTTCTGGTGGCAGCAGATAGGAAGGATATTGCTTTAAAATCTATATCTTTTTTTCAAAATTTTGAGTCAGGGACATGTAGTAATGTAGGTTAGCCTCATAATTCTACTCCATGCCCACCTATCCCAGTCTTCTAAGTGTGCCACCAGCACGCCTTGAGACTTACTTTGTATTCACCTTTATCAAGAGCAACTATATCTCACCACGAGGAGAACAGTTTCTTTAGTATATACTTGTGCCATGGTGTCCTATCTCATCAAAGGCACAAAGATTTGGGTCAGTCATTTATTAAATAGTAAGCAGTGAACAAGTTATGACCATTTTCCTGTATTCTAAAGAAAATTGTGAAGACCAAAGGCTAAGGCAAAGTTGACAGAGCCATGAGATTGACTTTCATGAACAGAATTCTAATTGTTAGTTTAATTTCATCCCACTGCCTGTCACCTCACTAAATTCTGTTATTTTTCTAAATAATTTCTCATATGGTTAACTGAATCTTTTATGTAAAACATATCACATTACCAAAAGGACTTGATTCTCTTATTTATTTTAATTAAAAAATAAAATTAAGCATAAAACTATACATATTATGTTTTAAAATATAAACAAATTGGGAAATTGCTGTGTCAATGTAATTGACATTTGCATTATTCCATATATTTCTATTTTCTTGTAGAAACACTTTAAATCAATCCTTAAGACTTCTAAAAATATAATAATTATTGACTGTAATTATAATTATGTATAATACATCTCTTGAATTTAGCTAAAAATTTGCTTCCTTTGCAAATATCTCTAATTCTATCTCACTCATAACTCTTAGAGTTTTGTTTCCTTCCAATATTTCTGGGTTTGGCAAACTTGTACATAAGGTGACATATGTTAAAGACTTCTGAGTCACCAATTTTATAGGGCTACTTATACTGTATGTTGTTGCATTGTGATGCAAAAACACAGTCCCAGCACCACATAAAAAGTGAGGAGGACTTCATCCCAATAACATTGTATTTCAAAAAAATATAATACTAATATATAGGCTAAATTTATTCAACCCTCATCTGTTCACACATTTTACATTTAGTTATTTCTATAAAGAAATGAATGTATTTATGAATGAATAAGTATATATGTGTGTATATATTTACATAGATAGATAGATAGATAGATAGATAGATAGATAGATAGATAGATAGATAGATTGTCTGGATATGTATATATTCTACTTATAGATATATGATGTACAAATATTTTCTCTTTTATTATATTAACTATAAGCTGTCTTGGGGATGTATCATTTTAAAAGATCTTAATTTTGATGTTCCAGGTATAGTTTATATAACTCTATCTTATAAAAAGGCTTTGTCTCCATGTCACATGGACTTGCATATATATTTTGTTTTGAATGTTCCATTTTTTGCCTTTTATTTATGATTATTAGTTTTCGAACTGTTTGATTGTTAATTTAATTTTTATAATTAGTATTTCTGTTCATATCAGTAGACAGTTCAATTGCTACATTTAAAAAAAGTCTTCTACAGTACTGTATCAGTACTCTTGTCAAAAAGTAGCTAACTTAAATGTAAGAATTTATTCTTGGACAGTTATGTCATTACTTTTCTGACTATTCTGTTCAATGTTCTTGATTACACTAGCTTCAGAGGAAGTTTGGGTTCTTTTTTCAGATGCCCGAAATATTTTTATATGAACTTCAAGTCAGGCTTGTCATTTTCTACAAGAGAGCATAATAAAATTAAGATCAGAACTGTATGTTGTAGACTACTATTCCCTTAATCATATTTAGTCTTCTGATTCAGTAACATGAATATTGTTGCCTTACTGAAATAAATTTTATTTATGTAGCTTTCTGCTTTTTACATTTATTTCTAAGTTCCTTTTTGTTGATGTTGTAAATAGACTTTTTAAAAAACTTTCCATTTGAAACTACTCTGTCTAAAGATATAATCAATATTTGTATGTTGTTTTACTGTGGCAAATTTGATCAACATTATTTCTGATATTTTTATCTTTAGGAAATTCTATATATAAAATTATACTTTTGAAAATAGAGGCAAATTTATTTTCTTCTCTTTCTTAGTTTTATAACTTTGAAGAGAATTTTGAACCTTGAGAAAATATGAAACATAGTCTCTGCTAGCTGTGAGTATACATTAAGAGTCATAAATCAACAGTCGGAATTCTGATTAAATAGATGTCAGATATGCTTAGTACCACTTTCTTTTTAGGTTGTTTGACTTCTTTTTCTAGGTTTTCTTATACTCCCTCCAACTGAAATGTCATTAATCCATTGGCTGTAATGAGCCTGAACCTATCAAAAACGATTGAATTTATCAAATTAGAAGTGTAAGTTTCATAGAAATATAAGCACACTTCGATGGTCCACAGTAGTATGTATATTGCTGTGAAGAGACACCATGACCAATGCAACTCTTATAGAGAAGAGTATTTAATTAGCACTTACTTGGAGTTTCTTGTATTCTTGACTATAAAGCCAAATCCAAGCTGCCAAGTTCTGCTACTTGCTGGGGCTGGAACATGGACTCCTCCTTAAATAATATCTGAAGTAGCTTTCTGTTTCCATAGTTCCCTTTCACAGTTTAAGAACTCAGCTATTAAAAACAATGAGCTCATGAAATTCTTAGACAAATGGATGGAGCTAGAAAATATCATCCTGAGTGAGATGACCCAATCACAAAAGAACACACATGGTATGCATTCACTGATAAGCGGATATTAGCCCCAAAACACACAATACCTAAGATGCAACGCATAAACCTCATGAAACTCAAGAAGAAGGAGGAAGACCAAAGTGAGGGTGCTTTTGTCCTTTTTAGAACAAGTATCAGAAGACTCAACCAGAGCTCCCAGGATCTAAACCTCCAGCCTGAGAACAGACAGGGGCAAGCTGTCCTCTGAGAGGCTCTAACCAGCAGCTGACTCAGACAGATACAAACATCCAGAGCCAAACAGTGGATGGAGCTTGAGGACTCTTATAGAAGAATAGGCGGAAGGATTGTGGGCCCTAAGGAGATAGGAACTGCACAGGAAGATCAACAGAGTAAACCAACCTGAACCCTTGGAGCTCTCAGAGACTGAATCACCAACCGTGGAGCATACCTAGTCCACACAGATCTACCTCCATGGGCTGGACCTAGGCCTCCCTGCACATATGTTGTAAATGTGCAGCTTGGTTTTCATGTAGGTCTCAAACATCTGGAGTGGGGGCTATCCCAAAACATGCAGCCTGTATATGGAGTATGGTCTAGCTGGGTGCCTCATCTGGCCTCAATGGGAGAGGAAGCACCTAGCCTCTCAGAGACTTAAAGTGGCAGGGTGGGGGATACAGGAGGAGGGGGTACTCAGAAAACAAGAGATGGGGAAGGATTGTGGAGGGGGTGACTGGGACGGGTTATTAAGTGAATAAGCAAAAAAATAAAATAAAAAAAATGTAAAAAAAAAAAAAAAAAAAAAAGAATTCCTATAATTCCTTTTCTCAAGTTGGAAGTTTAGCTGGGTGGGGTTTTGTCCTGAGGTCACCACTCTCTTTATTCCATTTCTGATAAGACTTTTCTTTAAATGTCTTATTTCCTTGAACCCTATACTTAGCTCCATTTCGCTTCCTGTTGCTTCTTTCTCCTCAGACTGTACATTTTGTTACAGTACAATGTTATAGTAAATGTACAGTAAATGTTCCTTGATTAGCTTGCTCCTTTTCCTTATAGATTTACACAAGAGTTACCATTAGTAGCTACACTACAGAGTCAAGACTAGGCTACCTTGAAATCTTCTCTGCCAATGTCATTCATTCAAAACTCTTTAATTTAGCTTCAGACAGATTTTTTTTGGACAAGGGCAGAAAATAGCAATATTCCTTGCTAAAACATCACAAGAATTATCTCTAGGACATTTCTAATGTCTTCTTTGAAACCTCTTGTGCCATGCTGACTTAATCTACATTATTATCAGCATCACTAACTTTCAAGCTCCTACTAGTGTGGTCCATCAAGCCTTGCATAAAACAGTCAATTGCTCTCCTAATCCAAAGTTGCAAATCTCCCAACAAGCAGCATGATCCAGCCTACCAGCTATATCCCACTTCTTGATACCAACTCTGTCTTAGTCATTGTTTTAGTATAGCTGTAAAGAAACACCATGACCACAGCAACTTTTAAAAAAAAAAAAAAAGCACTTAATTGGAACTTGGGTATGGTTTCATACATTTAATTTATTATCAGCATGGAAGTTAACATGGCAGCAGGGTGAAGAGGGGACAGACAGTTCTATATTTAGAATCCCTAGCAGAGAAATAGGGACAATAGGTGTGGCTTGGTCTTCTGAAATCTCAAAATTCACCCCTAGTGACACACTTCCTGGAACAAGGCCACAGCCACTCCAACCAAGTCACACCTCCTGGTCTCTCTCAAGTATCACCACTTCCTAATGACCAAGCATTAAAATATTAGAGCCTTAGTGGAGCCATTAAGAAGTATATTATAGTACAGGGCTTCATTTTATCATGCTACCAAAAATGTAAACAATGTAAGCATATATGACTAGATCAGGTTTTGTAAATGGAAATCACCATGGTATAAAGGGAAGGTATATTTCTGTTTCTTACTAAATAATACTATTTCTCAGAAATAGTTTTTATCATGTATGTACCACATACTTAAATGAAACACACATCACGTATAAACCTTAGAGAATAGTAGCAGTCCTAGCCATGATGCAAGAAATCAGGCAGAACTTTGCCATGCACTCTGTAACTAGGACATGGTCATCATGAAAATCTACCAGTGGTTTGTCTTTACTTTCCCCTTTAGAGGCAGTAAAGAACAAAATTTGAGGTCATACTGTTATAATTTGACTTGAAAACTATTTCTTTTTTTGTGTGTGTGTGTACTTCTGGCAGTTGTCTGTGTGACATGTTATACACTCCAATCTCAGAACTTAATAAGTCCATTAAATGGTTATTGCATCAGTTTTTCATAGGACTCTACAGAGAAAAATGGGCAAATTTTACCAAGATGAATATAGTGCTTTTGTGAGAAAATGCACATGCTTCCCTTGCTGATAGTGTGGAATTTTCTAAAGTGAATCATTTTTAAGTTTCATAGTTTTTAAACTTTCATACAAATCATTAAAACAGAACTAAATTTCTAATGGCAAAATTTGCAACTCTAGGTGTCATTACTCATTTTATAGACCCATTTAAGGCAAAATAGAGACATATCTAATGCTAAGTACAAATAGTTTATATTTGAAAATCAAATGTTGAAGCAAGAAAGCATGGATTGCACATTATATTAATATAAATAGCAACATGCATCTTGTATCAGTAGCCAGTGATAAAATGCATTCCATTCTAAACTCTTCAAAAATTAACTCTATGATTTACCTTGTTTTTTTTCTTTTTTTTCAATTGTTTCTTTTGAAGATATAAAGATAGTTGATTTCACAAATGCTAGGAAAGAATGGCTTAAGGCTCCTTTATGTTAGATTCAGGAAGATTTACTCTTTCCCAAATACAGGAGTTCTAATCTGTTAGGGATTGTTTTTAATTCTTAGTTATATCCTTTTACAATTCATACCATACCTACTTACTCATTCTATGTTAAATCACTTTAATTGCTATTCTTCCTTAAAAGTGTAAGCAGCTAGTGTTTATGATAAAATACAGCCACCAAGGAAGAAAATTTGCATAACTGCTACTAGCCAGCCTAGCAGCTTCCAACTGTGATGTGTGGTGTCCTGAGCACTAAACAACTCTTCTTCTATGCTGGCCTCACACACAGACAAACAAATCACCATATATGTGAATGTCATACACTCACCTGGCTACTGGAAATGCCTGCTGCTGCTTTCTATTGATCAGTTAGCCCAACTTGCTTTGTCTACCCCTAGGGAGAAATTAGTAAGATGGTCAACTGCATATTAGCTCTTCTACTTGACAACAATCAACTCCAAGAAAACTCCATGTACTTCATTAAACATTTCCCCCAAATTACCACTCCTTTTATTCTATCTATAAGAAATCTGTCTTAACTTTCTTTGGCTTACATGCCCCTTAATTCCTATGCTGAGGTTGTTTCCTGATAGTAAGCTAATATAGTGGTCATTGACTGGATTGTTCCTGTCTTTTAAAGGCCATATAAAAGAATTTGAGCCTCCAGAATGGTACTATTACATGAGAGTATAGATTTTTAGTAGTAGGTCTTTAGGTTATTTGGCCACAAAAGATAAATCCCACATGAACTTGCTCCTGTGGCTAAACTAAGAAAACTAAAGAATAAAATAATGTCATAGGATGGATGGGAGCCAGGAGTGTTCAGGAGATGCATTTTGAATGATAACTATAGTTAGTGATATATTGTATTTTTGAAATAGTATTTTACCATCAATATGAGAACAGAATTAATGCACATGGTAACTAGGCTTATTCATTTATAGTGCATGAACAATTCAAACTTCAAGTTGTGCATGACCAGTACATTTTGCTGTAAATTTAAAATAATGACTTAAGAAAAGTAAAGAATAAATGTATATTCCACCAATGTTGACTTCTTGGTTTTAATACTATGCTAAAGCTATCATACATAGCCACATTGAAGGTATTGGATAATATATTCTTGGAAATACAAATTATATTTCAAAATTAAAGCTAAGAAAAATGTATACCAAAGAGTCTCAGTTTCTCTATTGAACTATTAATAAAAATAGAACTTTTTAAGTTTAATTTTTTTACTTACTCACTCTAAATCCTGCTCACTTCCCAACTCCTGGTCACTCCTCCCATAACCCTTCGCCAATCCCCACTTCCCTTCTCCTCTGAGTAGATGGGCCATCCCTGGGTATCACCCCACTATGGCACTTCACGTCTCTGTAAGGCTAGCTGCTTCCTCCACAATGAGGCCAGACAAGTAAGCCCAGGTAGTAGAACACATTCCATGAACCGGTGTTTGAGATAGCCCCTTTCCAGTTGTCCTGAACCCACATGAGGACCAAGGTGCACATCTGTTAATATATATGCGGAGGCCTAGGTCCACCATGGTATGTTCTTTCGTTGGTAATTCAGACTTTGAAAGCCCCAGGGGTCCAGGTTATTTGATTCTGTTGATCTTCCTGTGGAGTTTGTTCCCCTTTCGAAACCACAATCCTTCCTCCTATTCTTCTATAAAAGTCCCGAAGCTCTATCCACTGTTTGGCTGTGGGTATCTGCATCTGTCCAAGTCAACTACTAGGTGGAGCTTCTAAAAGGACAGCTATACTAGGCTCCTGTCTGGAACTATAACAGTGTTATATCATTAATATTGCAGGAAAGCCCAAGTGAGAAACTTATATCTCACGTAGAAGGGGGAATAAAACAGGAATAAGAGGCAGATGGAAGAGGGGAACTGGAAAGGTTGTGGGAGGGAAACGGGGATTCAGGATCAGGTGTAGGGAAGGACAGGAGATATGGCTAGATAGCCATGGAAATATGCAACTGATGGAGTAAAGAAGTAGGGGGCATCTCAGAGATCTGGAGTAAGGAGGGCACCCAAGAATTAATGGAAGTGAACTTAATTGTGCATCACTACCTTGGGGATATGGCTCCTGAAGAGGCCACCTCCTGTAGCCATGCATAAAGCCCAGTAGAGTGAAAGAGACAACTCACCCACAACATTTTCAACCCAACATTTATCCTGTGTATAAGAAAGCATGCATGGAAGATAGAGCAGAGACAAAGGGAATGGTCAACCAATAACTGGCCCAACTTGAGACCCATCCCATAGGTAAGCACCACTCCCTGACACTATTAAAAATAGAAAATTTTGATACAAAATACAGAAAATACAAAATGTAGAATAAAAATTGTTTCTACACAGACAACTGTCTGATGCACAAAGTCAGTTAAAACTCACAGAATTCTTACAAATCTTTCAAATGTTCTGCAATTACATGAGTGTTTTAGATTATTGATAAATATTTAAATAAATTTTGATTGTCATTCCTTCAGAATCCTGTCTCATATCTAAAGTTGTTCAGCTTTTCCTGGCATATACCTGTCTGTGCTGCCAAAGAGACAAACTACTTCACATTCAGTTAAGTCTGAGCTCAGACTGAAGAAGTTTCCCATTAAGAATCAATAAAGATTCTGACTAAAATATGACATTTTACAATTCTTTTGAAAAAAACAAAAAACCCACTGTGGCTGAGTTGTGTTACAAATATTTCCATTGTATCTTTTGTGTTGGTGAAATTAAGGTAAATACTTATATACTATTCATGAAACATATTCAATATAATATTTAGAAATGCAAGAACAATTTGAAAAGTTAAAAAGTAATAAAATATTCAAAAAGCTTGTATTCTATATTCAAGCTTTCAAATTATAAACTTTAGAAAGAATTACTAATGTTTGCCATACTCTGAAAGAAATGCTTCAACCAAGTTTTTTGCCAATTATTTCTTGATCTGTTGACTACTTTTAGATTTTGTGACCTACTGCCCAGATGTTATGATGTAGACATCAAGTTCCCTCAAGAAGGCTCATACATTGGAAACCTGATTCACATGCAATGGAATATTCAGAGAAGAATGTCTTCATCACTGGATTTACCAACTGATTCAGCCATTAGAAGGTGCTTCCAAGCTGGAGGAAGTAGGACACCAGGGAACACCTATGGATCTTTCTCTCCTTCCCTCCCTCCCTTCCTTCTTCTTCCCTCTCTCCCTCTCTCCTCACCTCATTTACTCTTCCCATGTCTTCTCTCCTTTCTCCACTCTCATTTTTTCCCTCTGTTTCCTCTCTACACATCAACATTCCTTTCCCTCTTCCCTGGCCACTATGAAATTTATCTCTGCCCTGCCAATCTGCCATGTTGTACTTACTTATTCTACACCAGCATAGAAGCAGAGTCAAATGACAATGTGCTGAAATCATGAGCCCAAATAAGGGCTTCACCTTCATTTTGATTTGCTAAATATCTTATCATAGAAGAAAAGTAAGAAATATACCAATGTAGTTGGTACATTTTTGAATAATAGTATTCATAAAAATAATTCAGAAATATGTTTTAAGTATATACTTGCATATTTTTAGATTATAATATAATTGAATCATTTTCTCTGCCTCTAAGTCCTCCCTCCATTCCATGTGCCAATACACCCACTCATATGCTCTTTCAAATTCATGGCTTCTTTTTAATTATGTTTCTGTGTTTGTGTGTGTGTGTGTGTGTGTGTGTGTATGCAACATTTATGTATTTTCTATTCCATTTTGTTTTGCTTTTGTTTTTTCAATTTTTTTATTTTCTCATTTATTCTTTTTAAATAAGTATTTTTTCATTATTTTAAGCTGCATTTAATGAGTTGTGATATAATGGATTTTGCTACTTTTTTTTCCTTTTTTAATTATTTCTTTTATTTTTGAAGATTCTTTTGGGATATTTTATTAATTTACATTTCAGGTGACATCCCTTTTTCCTATTTTCCCTCCCTAGAACCACCAATCCCATCCCCCCATCTCCTTTTTGCTTTTAAACTATTTGAATTACATGCAAGTATTCAGGTCAGTTCTATGTTGAGAGACTAGCAATACAATAGATACAAATAGTCAAGGAACAAGCAAGACAATAAACAAAAATAGTCAAAGAACAAGCATTACAATAAACAAAATTCAATGAACATTCCCATGATCACTGTTTCTAAGGGCTTATCAGAATGACCAAAATATTTGAGCTTACTTCCCTGTACTAACCCAAAATCATTTTCATATCTGAGGCCTACTTCTTTGTTCTGGTCTAAGATTTAGATTCCTGCCTGAAATTACTTCTTTGTTCTAACTCAATGTCAGATTCCTGCCTGAAGCCTACTTCCTTGTCCTTGGCCAATGTCTATTTCTGACAAGCAGCCCATTTCCTTGTTCTTGGACCATGTCAAATTTTTGCCAAACAGCCCCAAAGGCTCTTTGCCTCTCCCCCCCCCCCTTTTAAAATCTCATTAACAAGACTGATCCTGTCTTAGGTTGTTCTGCTAAGAATGCCTTCTTTATCCACCATGGAATATGCATTATCAAAAGCAATGCACTTTTTTCAATATTAAAATTTCTTCATTTCCACTGTGTTTTTTTCTTTTATCTTTTTTCTTTGTGTGTGTGTGTATGTATTCACTCATTTTTTTTGCCTTTTTATTTGATATTTTATTTACATTTCAGATGTAATCCCCTTTCCCCATTCCCCCCTCCACCCAGGAATCCCCTATCCCATTACCCCAAATCCTATTTCCCTCCTACCTCCCCACCCAAGATTTCCCCAACACTAGGGCTTCCAGCCTTCACTGGACCAAGGACTTCACACCCACCTATGCCTGGCACTTTCATTCTCCCCTAAATATACAATTGGAGCCATGGATTCCTCCCTATATCCTCCTAGGCTGGTGGTTTAGCCCCTGAGAGCTCTGGTTAGTTGGTATTGTTGCTCTCCCCATGGGGCCACAAACCCTTTAGCTCCTCAGTCTTCACTCTCACTCCTCTATTGGAACCCCATGATCAGTTCAACAGGTAGCTGTGAGCATCCTCCTCTGTATATTTCAGGCTCTGGCAGATCTTTAAGGAGCTATATCAGGTTCCTGTCAGCATGCACCTCCTGGCAACCACATCAGCGTCTAACTTTGGTGACTGCACATAGGATGGATACCCAGGAGGAGTAGTCTCCAGACGGCCCCTCCTTCAGTTTCTGTCTCAAGCTTTGTCTCCATATTTGCTCTCATGAGTATTTTCTTACTCCTTCTAAGGAAAGCCAAAGCACCTACACTTTGGTCTTCTTTGTTCATGAGTTTCATGTGGTCTGTGAGTTGTATTTTGGATATTGTAAGCTTTTGGGCTAATATCCAATTATCATTGAGTGGATACAATGTATGTTCTTTGTGAGTGGGTTACCTCACTCAGGATGATATTTTTTAGTTCCATCCATTTGCCTAAGAATTTCTCAAATTCATTGATTTTAATAGCTGAGTAATATTCTGTTCTATAAATGTACCACATTTTCTGCATCCATTCCTCTATTGAAGGACATCTGCATTCTTTCCAGCTCATGGCTATTATAAATAAGGCAGCTATGAACATAGTAGAGTATGTATCCTTGTTATATGTTGGAACATCTTCTGGGTATATGCCCAGGAGTGGTATAGCTGGGTCCTCAGGTAATGCTTTGCCCAATTTTCTGAGGAACCACCAGAATGATTTCCAAAGTGGTTGTACCAGCCTGCAATCCCACCAACAATAGAGGAGTGTTCCTCTTTCTCCACATTCTCGCCAGCATATACTATCACCTGAGTTTTTGATCTTGGCCATTCTGACTGGTGTGAGGTGGAATCTCAGTGAGGTTTTTATTTTCATTTCCCTGATGACTAAGGATATTGAACATTTCTTTAGGTGCTTCTCAGTCATTTGAGTTTTCTTAGTTGAAAATTCTTTGTCTCTGTACCCCATTTTTAATAGGGTTATTTGGTTATCTGGTTTTTTTTTTCCTTTAATCTTGGGTGATTTAAGTCTGGCTAAATTTTTTATTTCAGTCCTAATTTTTTTTCTTTTTTTAAAAAAATTATTATTGTATATTTTATTTATTTGCATTCAGATGCTATCTCCTTTCCTCATTTCCATTCCCCCAAGAAACCCCTTATCCCATACTCCTTCCTCCTGCTTCTATGAGGGTATGGCCCCATCCATCCACCCACTCCTGCCTTCCTGCCCTCGAATTCCTCTATACTGGGGCATCCAGCAGTCACATGATGAAAGAC
Source organism: Mastomys natalensis (assembly GCA_021653895.1). Lineage (NCBI taxonomy): Eukaryota > Metazoa > Chordata > Mammalia > Rodentia > Muridae > Mastomys > Mastomys natalensis. Next base: position 1,131,150 of record JAJTUV010000289.1, read on the forward strand.
CTCCTCTCCCACCAATGACTGGCAAGGTCTTCCTCCACTACATATACAGCTGCAGCCATAGGTCCCTCCATGAGTGTTTCCAGGCTGGTGGTTTAGACACTTGGAGCTCTGGTTGGTTGTTATTGTCTCTCTCCCCATGGACAAACAAGCCCCTTCAGCTCCTTCAGTCTTCTCTCTAACTCCTCCATTGGGGACCCTGTGATCAGTTCAATGGTTAGCTGCCAGCATCTGTCTCTGTATATGTCAGGTTCTGGCAGAGCTTCTCGGGAGATAGCTATATCACATTCCTGTCAGCATGCACTTCCTGGCATCCACAAAAGTGTCTGCACTTGGTGACTGCACATGGAATGCATCCCCAGGTGGGATGTCTTTGGACAGCCCCTCCTTCAGTCTCTGCTCCACACTATGTCTCCATATTTGCTCCTGTGAGTATTCTGTTACAGTTTCAAAGAAGGACTGAAGCACCCACAAGGTGGTCTTCCTTTGTCTTGAGTTTGATGTAGTCTGTTAGTTGTATCTTGGGTATTGTGAGCTTTTAGACTAATATCCAATTATCAGTGAGTGAATACCATGTGTGTTCTTTTATGATTGGGTTACCTCACTCAGGATGATATTTTCCAGTTTCATCCATTTGCCTAAGAATTTCATGAATTCATTGATTTTAAAAGCTGAGTTGTACTCCATTATGTAAATGTACCATATTTTCTGTATCCATTCCTATGTTGAAGGACATCTGGATTCTTTCTAGCTTCTGGCTATTATAAATAAGGCTGCTATGAACTTAGTAGAGTATGTATCCTTCTTCTATGTTGGAACATCTTGGGATATATGTCCAGGAGTGGTATAGCTGGGTCCTCAGGTAATACTATGTCCAATTTTGTAAGGAACCACCAGACTGATTTCTAGAGTGGTTGTATCAGCTTGCAATCCCACCAACAATAGAGCAGTGTTCCTCTTTCTTCACATCCTCCCCAGTATCTGCTATTACCTGAGTTTTTTTTAATCTTTTAGCCATTTTGACTAGTGTGAGGTGGAATCTCAGAGTTGTTTTGATTTTTATTTCCTTGCTTACCAAGGATGTTGAACATTTCCTTAGATGTTTCTTGGCCATTCGAATTTCCTCAGTTGAGAATTCTTTGTTTAGCTCTGCACCCAATCTTTGAATAGAATTATTTGATTGTCAAGAGTCATATTTCTTGAGTTCATTTTATATATTGGATATTAGCCCTCTATTGAATGTAGAATTGGTACCTTGGTGTGAATATAGCCAAACAAGTGAAAGATTTGTATGACAAGAACTTCAAGTATCTGAAGAATGAAATTGAAGAAGATCTCAGAAAATGGAAAGATCTCCCACGCTCATGGATTGGCAGGATTAATATAGTAAAAATGGTCACCTTGCCAAAAGCAATCTACAGATTCCATGTACTTCCATCAAAATTCCAACTCAATTATTCATAAAGTTACATAGAGCAATTTGCAAATTCATTTGGAATAAAAGAAAAACCCAGGATAGTGAAAACTATTCTCAACAATGAAAGAACTTCAGGGGGAATCACAATCCCTGATCTCAAGCTATACTAAAGAGCAATAGTGATAAAAACTGCATGGTATTGGTACAGAGATAGGCAGGTAGATCAGTGGAATAGAATAGAAGACCCAGAAATGAACCCACACACCAATGGTCAATTGATCTTTGACAAAGCAACTAAAACCATACAGTGAAAAAAAGACAGCATTTTCAACAAATGGTGCTGGTTCAACTGGAGGTCAGCATGTAGAAGAATGCAAATTGATCTATTCTTATTTCCTTGTACAAAGCTCAAGTCCAAGTGGTTCAAGGACCTCCATATAAAACCAAATACATTGAAACTATCAGAAGGGAAAATGAGGAACAGTCTCAAATACATGGGCATATGGAATAAATTCCTGAACAGAACACCAATGGCTTATGCTCTGAGATCAAGAATTGACAAATGGGACATCATAAAATTGGTGTGAAAATCACAAGAACAATTGTAAAGCTTTATAGATAGATAGATAGATAGATAGATAGATAGATAGATAGATAATATAGTGAGCGAGCCTGGGCTGGAGATCATATAACAGTACTTTTGTTGGTATTTTGAGTCTTTGAGTATTGAGGAATCTGTATCTAATATAATATTTATTCTCTAAGTATCTGGTTTTTATTTTAAAGTTTCTTTTTTGTTTAGTTTTCTTCTTTATTATTATTTTTCAATTAATTTATTTCAGACATGGTTTCACTGTATAGCCCTGGTTGTACTGGAACTCACTCTGTAGTCTAGGCTGCCTTCAAACTCAGAGCTTCTCCTGCCTAGGCCTCTCCAGATCTTTATCATAACACCCAGGCAATATGTGTGTGTGTGTATATATATACTTTTCGTTGGTTCTTTGTGAATCTCAAACCATGTACCCCAATCCCAGTCATCTCTTCCTCCCCTTGTATATAACCCCATATCCCCCACAACAGAGAAAAACTGTCTCATTGTAGAGGCTACAGTGTGTCATAGTGTGTCCCATAGTATTTCCTTTTGTCCATATTTCTTTGCTTGAAAATGTTCATTGCAGTGACTCATTGATCTGGTTTGAGGCCTTTAGTTTCTGCTCCACTATCAGTACTGAAACCTTACTGGAACTCCTCTCAGATATCCTGTTGTTTCTGTTTGTCATAAAAATACTGTAGTTTAGGATCTGAAGGATCAGCCTATTAATGCAATCTAGCAGTTCATCAGTGGGTTAGATATTGGGATGGCCTTTGCTTTGCACCCTGTATTGCCTGATGTCCAACTGTACTCACCTTTGGGAGTTGGAGATGTGATGACATGAAATCAAAGGCTCAGACTCTGGGAGAAGGTGAAAACAAGGTGGTAAGCTCATTGACTAATTCTCGGGGAACACCTTTTATACCCTCTACCACATCCCATTGCCCCCAAGCCATGTCATCTAAGTGACAGTTCTCAATTGACTGTCATTGTCTGTGTCAACAATCTCTGGGCTCTTGGTAGGCGTCAGTTTGTTGCTCATTTGAAAATTGCCTCTGTAGCTGTGCAGCCCCACACGATGATTTACCAACCTTTATGTAGAAGTGGCTACCCTCAATGATGCCTGCCATTCCTCCAGCAGTGGGCCAATTCAAAGCTCTAGATTGAGTAAAGGTGGTAACAGGGAGTGGAACCAGGCCAGGAGAAAGCAGTTTGTTGCACTCAACCAAGATGAAAAGAGAGTTGGGAATCTGAAGATTGCTTTGACATTAGCCATAGAGATGCAGAGTTTGGAGTTTGCCCAGCTGTTTTCCTGATTTGCTTTGGGAATTCCAGTTAAGTAATTGGATGAATCTCAGAAGAGACATTGTTGAGACTGCTAAAGACTATGGGGACTTCTGAAGTTGGGCTAAATGTATTTTGCATTATGATATGTTTAGGTATGCCCCTCATAGACTCATACATTTGAACAAGCCTATTGGGGCCAGGAAGTGGAATGTGATGGTTTATATATGCTTGGCCCAGGGAGTGGTACTATTAGAAGACGTGGCCCTTGGCAACAACACCCGACAAAACAGGGAGTAACTGGGACCCATGGGGACCCAAGAACTCACTCCTGGCCAGGAGCACCAGTTCCTTCCAGTCTGCACCTGAACACCGAACAGATTTTGAGCATTAGCTCTGAACCCAATTCCACAAAAGCCAGAGGGGCAGGAATCCCAGGAGTTTTAATATGCTCAGGAACATAGGATCATAGGATCACTGGACCTCAGGGGATTGGTCACACCAGGATTTCAGGTTCCCAGAGGCAGCCTGAATCCCAGGAGCTCTTACACCCAGGATCTCAGGATAACAGGATCACAGAAACAGCTCTACTCTGAGGAGTTCTGACACAACCAAGATAACAGGAAAGAGACTCTAGTCAGAGACAGTGAGTGTAGGAGCACTAAAGATAATCAGATGTGAAAGGCAGGCACAAGAACATAAGCATCAGCAAGGGTACCTGGCATCATCAGAACCTAGATCTGTCACCATTTCAAGACCTGAAAACCCAATCACACTGAAAAAGCAGGATTCAGATTAAAATCATTTCTCATGATGATAATAGAGGATTTTAAGGAGGAAATAAATAACAATCTGAAAGAAATAGAGGAGAACACAGGTAAACATGTAGAAGCCATAAAGAGAAAACACAAAAATATCTTAAAGAATTACAATAAAACACAACCAAACATGTGAAGAAATTGAACAAAACCATCCAGGACATAAAAATGGAAGTAGAAACAATAAAGAAATCACAAATGGAGACAACCCTGGAGATAGAAAATCTAGGAAAGAGATCAGGAGTCAAAGATGCAAGCATCACCAACAGAATATAAGAGATAGAAGACAGAATCTCAGGTGCAGAAGGTACCATAGAAATATTAACAAAACTGTCAAAGAAAATGCAAAGTGCAAAAAGCTCCTAATCCAAAACTTCCAGGAAATCCAGGACACAATGAGAAGACCAAATCTAAAGATAATAGGTATAGATGAAATGAAGATTCCCAACTTAAAGGGCTAGTAAATATCTTCAACAAAATTATAGAAGAAAATTTCCCTAACCTAAAGAAACAGATGCCCATAAACATACAAAAGCCCACAGAACTCCAAGTAGACTAGACCAGAAAAGCAATACCTCTCATCACATAATAAATCAACAAATGCACAAAACAAAGAAAGAATATTAAAAGCAGTAAGGGAAAAATGTCAACTAACATATAAAGAGAAACCTATCAGAATTACACCAGACTTCTCACCAGAAACTATATAAGCCAAAAGATCATGGAAAGATGTCATACAGACTCTAAGAGAACACAAATGCCAGCCCAGACTACTATACCCAGCAATACTCTCAATTGTCATAGATAGAGAATCCAAGATATTCCATGACAAAATCAAATTTACACAATATCTTTCCACAAATCCAGCACTACGAAGCATAATAGGGGGAAAACTCCAATACAAGGAGGGAAATTATACCCTAAAAAGAGAAAGAAAGAAATCTTCTTTCAACAAATCCAAAAGAAGATAGCCACACAAACATAATTCTACTTCCAATAACAAAAATAACAGGAAGCAGCAATCACCTTTCCTTAATATCTCTTAACATCAATCGACTCAATTCCCCAATAGAAAAGACATAGACTAATAGCTTGGATACATAAACAGGACCCAGCATTTTGCTTCATAGAGGAAATGCACCTTAGTGACAAAGACAGACACTACCTTAGAGTAAAAGGGTGGAAAACAATGTTCCAAACAAATAGTCCTAAGAAGCAAGCTAGAGTAGCCATTCTAGTATCGAAGAAAATCGACTTCAACTGAAGGCTATCAAAACAGATAAGGAAGGACACTTCATATTCATCAAAGGATAAGTCAACCAAGATGAACTCTCAATTCTGAACATTTATGCTCCAAATGCAAGGGCACTCATTTTCATAAAAGAAACCTTACTAAAGCTCAAAGTATACATTGCAACTCACACAATAATAGTGGAAGACTTCAACACCCCACTCTCAGCAATGGACAGATCATGGAAACAGAAACTAAACAGAGACACAGTGAAAGGAAGAGAAGTAATGAACCAAATGGATTTAACAGATATCTATAGAACACTTCATCCTAAAACAAAAGAATATACCTTCTTCTCAGCACCTCATGGTACTTTCTCCAAAACTGTCCATATAATTGGTAACAAAACCAGCCTCAACAGATATAAGAAAATTGAAATAATCCCATTAATCCTATCAGATCACCATGGACTAAGACTGGTCTTCAATAATGAAAAAATAATAATAAAAAAAAGGAAAACCCACATACATGTGGAAAAACTCAAAAATGCTCTACTTAATGATAACTTTGTCAGAGAAGAGATAAAGAAAGAAATTAAAGACTTTTTAGAATTTAATGAAAATGAAGATACATCATACCAAAACTTATAGGACACAATAAAGCAGTGCTAAGAGGAAAACTCATAGCTCTAAGTGCCCACAAAAAGAAGCTGGAGAGAGCATACACTAGCAGCTTGACAACATACCTGAAAGCTCTAGAACTAAAAGAAGCAAACAAACCAAAGAGGAAGAGACAGTATGAAATAAGCAAACTCAGGACTAAAATCAATCAAGTAGAAACAAAGAATCAATAAAATCAGGAACTGATTCTTTGAACAAATCAACAAGATAGATAAACCCTTAGCGAGACTAATCAGAGAGCAGAGAGACAGTATACAAATTAATAAAATTGGAACTTTAAAGGGAGACATAAGAATAGAAACCTAAGAAATCGAAAAATAATCAGATCCTACTACAAAAGCCTATACTCAACAAAATTTGAAAATCTGGATGAAATGGACAGTTTTCTAGACAGATAACAGTTACCATCTTAACAGTCTCTTAACCCCAAAAGAATAGAAGCAGCAGTCATTAAAATTCTTCAGACCAAAAAACACCCAAGATCGAATGGTTTTAGTGCAGAGTTATATCAGACCTTCAAAGAAGACCTAATATTAAATCTCTTTAAATTATTCCACAAAATAGAAAAAGAAAGAACACTACCCAATTAATTCTATGAAGCCACAATTATGCTCATACCTAAACCACACAAAGACAGAGCAAAGAAAGAGAACTTCAGACCAATCTTCTTTATGAATATCGATGCAATAATACTCAATAAAATTTTCACAAATCAAATCCATGAATACATCAAAGGAACACATCATAATCAAGTAGGCTTTATCCCAGGAAGGCAAGGATGGTTTAATATACAGAAATCCATCAATGTAATCCACTATATAAACAAAGTCAAAGGAAAAAAAATCACATGATCATCTCACTAGATGCTGAGAAAGCATATGACAAAATTCAACACCTCTTCATGCTAAAAATTTTGGAAAGATAAGGAACCCAAGGCCCATACCTAAGCATGGTAAAAGCAACATAAAGCAAACCAGTAGCCAGCATCAAACTAAATGGAGAAAAACTTGAAGCAACCCCACTAATATCAGGGACTAGACAAGGCTGCTCACTCTCTCCCACCTATTCAATATAATACTCAAAGTCCTAGGCAGAGAAATTAGGCAACAAAAGGAAATCAAAGGAATACAAATTGGAAAGGAAGAATTCAAAATTTCACTATTTTCCAATGACATGATAGTATACTTAAGTGACCACAAAACTCCCCCCCAGAGAACTCCTAAACCTGATAAACAACTTCAGCAAAGTGGCTGGATATAAAATTAACTCAAACAAATCAGTAGCCTTCCTCTACTCAAAGGATAAACAGGCAGAAAAAGAAATTAGGTAAATAACACCCTTCACAATCATCACAAATAATATAAAATACCTTGGTGTGACTCTGACCAAGCAAGTAAAAGACAAAAACATCAAGTCCCTGAAGAAAGAAATCACACTCAGAGGATGGAAAGAACTCCCATGCTCATGGATTGGCAGGATTAATATAGTAAAAATGGCCATCTTGCCAAAAGCAATGTATAGATTCAGTGCAATCCCCATCAAAATTCCAACTCAATTCCGGATAGAGTTAGAAAGAGTAATTTGCAAATTCATTTGGAATAACAAAAAACCCAGGATAGCGAAAACTATTCTCAACAATGAAAGAACTTCAGGGGGAATCACAATCCCTGATCTCAAGCTCTACTACAGAGCAATAGTGATAAAAACTGCATAGTATTTTGTTACTCCTTCTAAGAAGGACTGAAGGCTCCCCTATTTGGTCATCATTCTTTATGAGCTTTATGTGGTCTGTGAGTTGAATCTTGGGTATTTCAGGCTTCTGGGCTAAAATCCAATAATCAGTGAGTGAATACCATGTATGTTCTTTTGTGATTGGGTTACTTCACTCAGGATGATATTTTCTAGTTCCATCCATTTATATATGAATTTATCAAATTCATTGTTTTTAATAGCTGAGTAATATTCCATTGTATAAATGTACCACATTTTTTGTATCCATTCCTCTGTTGAAGGGCATCTAGGTTCTTTCCAGTTTCTGGCTATTATAAATAAAGCTGCTATAAACATAGTGGAGCATATTTCCTTGTTATGTGTTAGAGCATCTTCTGGATATATACCCAGGAGTGGTATAGCTGGGTCCTCAGGTAGTGATATGTCCAATTTTCTGAGGAACCGCCAGACTGTTTTCCATAGTGGTTGCACCATCTTGCAATCCCACCAACAATGGAGGAGTGTTCCTCTTTCTCCACATCCTCGCCAGCATCTGCTATCACCTGAGTTTTTGATTTTAGCCATTCTGACTGGTGTGAAGTGGAATCTCAGGGTTGTTTTGATTTGCATTTCCCTGATGACCAAGGATGCTGAACATTTCTTTAAGTGCTTCTCGGCCATTCGGATTTCCTCAATTGAGAATTCTTTGTTTAGCTCCTTACTCCCCTTCAGTCCTTCTTAGAAGGAGTAACAAAATACTCAAGGGTGCAAATAAGGAGACACAGTGCAGGACAGAAACTGAAGGAGGGACAGTCTACAGACTATTCCACCTAGATATCCATCCTATGTGCAGTCACCAAAGGTAGAGGTTGATGTGGATGGCAGGATGTACACGCTGACAGGAGCCTGATATAGCTGTCTCCTTAGAGGTCTGCAAGAGTCTGACATACTCAGAGGCAGATGCTCACAGCTAACCATTAAACTGAGCATGGAGTTCCCAATGGAGAAGATAGAGTGAAGGCTGAAGGAGTTGAGAGGATTCGCGACACCATGAGGAAAGCAACAATCCCAACCAACCAGAGCCCCCAGGGTCTAAGCCACCAGCCTGGGAGCACTTAGGGAGGGACCCATGGCTCCAGCTATATATGCAAGGGAGCTATATATATAAGTAGGAGAAGAGATCCTTGGTCCCATGAAGGCTGGACATGGGGGGTAAGATATTCGAGGGTGGGGAGGTGAGGTACAGGGGAGGGTGGGTGGGGTACACCAACGTGGAGGCGGGAAGAGGGGGAAGGGATAGTGAGTTCCTGGGAGGGAGGGGGGGAAATGGGTAAGGAGAGAACATCTGAAATGTAAAAAATAAAAAAATTTTTCAATAAAAAAAAAAAAAAAGAGAAAAAAAAAAGAGAAAAAAAAAAAAAGAGAAAAAAAAAACTGCATAGTATTGTTACAGAGATAGGCAAGTAGATCAGTGGAATAGAATAGAAGATCTTTGACAAAGCAACTAAAACCATCCAGTGGAAAAAAGACAGCATTTTCAACAAATGGTGCTGGTTCAACTGGAGGTCAGCATGTAGAAGAATACAAATTGATCTATTCTTATTTCCTTGTACAAACCTCAAGTCCAAGTGGATCAAGTGCCTCCACATAAAACGAGATACACTGAAACTAGTAGAAGACAAAATGGGCGAAAGCCTCAAAACACATGGGTATAGGGAAAATGTTCCTGAAACGAACAACAGTGGATTATGCTCTAAGACCAAGAATTGACAAATGGGATGTCATAAAATTGTGAAACTTCTGTAAAGCAAAGGACACTGTCAAGAGGACAAGGTGGTAACCAACACATTGGGAAACAATCTTTACAAATCCTACATCTGTTAGAGGGCTAATTTTCAATGTATACAAAGAACTGAAGAAATTAGACTCCTGATAATCAAAGATCCTGATTTAAAAATGGAGTACAGAGCTAAACAAAGAATTTTCAACCGAGGAAACTTGAATGATTGAAAAGCACCTAAAGAAGTGTTCAACATCCTTAGTCACCAGGGAAATGAAAATCAAAACAACACTGAAATTCCATCTCACAAAAGTCACAATGGCTAAGATAAAAAACTCAGGTGATAGGAGATGCTGGTGAGGATGTGGAGAAAGAGGAACACTCCTCCATTGTTGGTGGGATTGTAAACTGATACAACCACTATGGAAAGCATTCTGGCAGTTCCTCAGAAAACTGAACATAGTATTACCTGAAGACCCAGCTATATTACTCCTGGGCATATACCCAAAATATGCTCCAACATATAACAAGGATGCATCCTCTACTATGTTCATAGAAACTCAAGAAGAAGGATGACCAATATGTGGGTATTTTGGTCCTTCTTAGAAGGTGTAGCAAAATACTCAAAGGAGCAAGTACAGAGACAAAGTGTGGAGCAGAGACTGGAGGATCAACTGTCTGGAAATGACCCCACTTGAGGATCCATCCCATGTGCAATCACCAAACGCAGACACTGTTGTGAATGCCAGGGAGTGCATGCTTACAGAAGCCTGACATACCTGTTTCCTGAGAAACAGTGCCTGATATAAATAGAGGCAAATGCTGGCATCTAACCATTGAACTGATCACAAGGTCCCATTTGGAGGAGTTAGAAAGTAGACTGAAGGAGCTGAAAGGGCTGGCAGCCCCATGGGGAGAGCAAAAATATCTACCTACGCTAGAACAAAGAAGAAATTTCAGGCAGGATTCTAAATCTTAGGCTAGAAAAATAAGTAATTATATGCAGAAATATAAATCTTAAGTTAGAACAAAGAAGTAGGCTTCAGGCATGAAAATGACTTTGGGCTTGGACAGAGAAGTAGGTTCAGATATTTTGGTCATCCTGATAAGCCCTTAGAAATCATGATCACAGGAGTGATCATGGGCTCTCTTTATTGTCTTGCTTGTTCCTTGATTTGCATCTATTGTATTGCTAGTTCCTCAACCTAGAACAGACTTGCATGTAATTTAAATGGCATAAAAGCAAAAAAGGAGGAGGAGGGATGGGATAGGGTGTTAAGGGGGGGATGGGGAAAGGGGATAATATCTGCAATGTAAATAAATAAATAAGTTCAAATAAAAAAATAAGATGTGGCCCTGTTGGAGTGCGTGTGGCCTTGTTGGGATAGGTGTGTCACCATGGGTGTGGGCTTAAAGAACCTCATCTCAGCTTTCTGGAACCTGGTGTCTGCTAGCAGCCTTCAGATGAAGATGTAGAATGCTTAGCTCGTCCTGCACAATACCTTCCTGGATGTTCCCATGTGCCTGCCTTAATGATAATGAACGGAACCTCTGAAGGTGTAAGCCAGCCCCAATTAAATGTCATACTTATAAGAAAAGAGAGAGAGAGAGAGAGAGAGAGAGAGAGAGAGAGCCAACTGATGAACATTAAAAAGTAAATTTTAATTTGAGTAACAAAACTAAATCTACCCATGAATATTTAAATATGAATTCTCAATTGACTGATAATCTTATGCACTAACACAAGAATTACACTTCCATGAAAAGCATCATGTCATAAAACTTCATTCCCTTTCCCCTATAGTATCACACAAATTTCCAAAATATCTACATTTGATCAGATTAATAACTTCCTAGTAAAAATGACCTCTGCTAATAGAGCTGTTTTTTTTTTGTTTTGTTTTGTTTTTTTTTTTTTGTTTTTTGTTTTTTTTTTAAAGCCCTAGATCTGGGTCTGAGAGGTACCTGAGCTGGTCACACCACTGGCTATCTGGCTTTCATGACATGGGCTGCTCACCATAGATCCAGAGCTCTACTGTGCTGCTCAGGAGAAGTGCAGGGAATATTCTTCTGAGTGCTGTAGCATGTAAGGGGCAGGAGCAACTCTCCCTCTGATGTCCTTGGGCCAACTCTCCTGACTTTTGTAGGTGACAAGGGGCGTGTGTGGGGGGGTGGATATTTCTCCATTGCTCTTTTTATCACAGGGGAGAGAAGTTGTGCGGTGAGAGAGGAGATGGGTAAGGACAGGTACTCCACTCATATTCTTGGGACTTGCTCTCCTGTGTACTGACTGTGGCTTAGAGTGGGTAACTCTCTTAGTCTCATGCCTTCAGGATCAAATCTTCCATGATGCACAGGTGAGGGATGGGGCCAGTTCTTCATAGCCCTTAGATAGCAACATGTCCTCAGGTGACAGCCAAAGTCAGTACTGTCCACTTGGCCTTTGCTGGTAACAGACCCCTGATGCTGCAGGGTCACATATGCATACTTAGCCCCCACCATAGTCCCAGGTGGCATCACCAGCTACGCAGTTTAGCTTGTTACTCACTGCCCTCCACTTTCCAGCTCTGCCTCTCCTCATTGTACCTACATCCTTCTGTTTCTCTTTCTTGTCCATTTCTCCACCACTTGCTTGATCATTTTAGTTGTGCCCAGGGTCTCTGAGTGTCTGAGTTCTTCTCAGGAGTGGTCTCAGGAGTGCTATGCCCTACTCATACATTATGGTGCCAGCCTGATGTTCATCTCAGGCTAGCTCCCTGTCCAGTCCCCATGGTACTGGCCTGGTGGTCATCTCAGGTACACTGCTCCATTGACTTGCCCATGTGGCCCCATGTGAGCTCAGTCACTGTCGTGCACTCACTAGTGCCTAGGGTACCCGAGGTCCAGGACAGGGTCCTAGTCTGCAGCTTGTTCCTTGTCCTAGGAGCCTGTCTCGGCCTGTGAGCAGCTGGACTGATGGTCATCTGAGGCTAGCTCCATGACCAAGCTCCCTGGAACCAGTCTGATGGTTGTCTCACCCTTGTTTTTTTCAGGGAGTGTTAGGCTATTAATCATTTAAACAAGTCAAAATACTGAGCATATACATAGCCCCTATCCTCTCTGCCACCTTCGGAAGCACATGTGACACATGAAAAGCTTCTAGAGTTAGGGTATGTGTATGTTTTTAAAAGCAGAGTCTAAGGCAACCTAGCTAGTTTGTGAGTTCTAGACAGCTGAATTTTGATACATATATCTATATGGTTTTGTTTTAATTTCACAACAAAAGAACCCAGTAGATAATTAGGAAGATGAAATACAGTCAGCAAAATAAAATAATTTAAAATGAATTAAGTTACACACAGAGGTTCCTTGAGTTTTTATAGCAAAACCATTTTTCTGCCCATCAAACCGATACACCATTCTGAATGAGGGTTACAGGCAGTTGCCATTTGTGAGAGTATAGAATAAGAACAGGTCCTTCATTCCTGTGATACTGGCAAGCTGACTGGAGGTCCTTAAGGGAAAGTCAAAAGCACAATGGTTTAGTAGCAACCATTAGCTCCCTACTGCTTTGTTAGAACTGGTACAATGTGCCAAAGACCTTAGCAAGTTTGCCAGCTAGTTTGCCTTTTCCACTATAGCCCATGAGTGCATAGCTGGATCAGGAACTGTAAAACCCCACTGTTGATAGGGATTGACTAAACTCACAGATAAGGAAGTAGGGCTAGAAATGTCTATCATTTGATACTGTGTGAGAATCCAAGAAGATAAAAAGTGAATTTTTCTTAGCAGACTGCCAGAGAAGAAGCATGTGGCTACAGACAGGTCTTTTTTCTTTCCTTGCTTTATTTATTTGACCTGAACAAAGGTTGAATTTCCTTTCTATTTTTTCCTTCTCTTAAAAATTACTTATTGTTTGAGATTGTAATATATCATGCACTCTTCCTTTTACTCCTCTGAAACACTCACAACAATCTTGCTCTCTTTCAAACCTATGTTCTTTGTTCATGAGCTTTATATATATTCCTAAGTGCATACATATAGCTTGCTCAGTCTATATAATATTAATTTAATGAATGTGTTTTCAAGGCTGACCATTTGGTTTTGTATAACAAATTGGTGTGTTCTTCCTTAGGGAAGATTATTTTTATTGCTATAAATATCACTCTCTTGAAACACAAGGCCCAGACGTCTCTGAGCTGGCACTGATCTGAATGCCTACTCTCTGAGGACTAGCTTGCATGGTACCTAAAGGCACCATTCAGATTTCTGTAGGAGTGAAGCAACCACCAGTCCTACCTGGACTATGAAATATAATAACAAATAGCATGTTACATTATTTGACATGCAAACATTAGTGGTAACCAATAACTCTTAAATGGACTTAAGGTCTGTTCCACAGGAAGAAAATCAAGCCTGATACAAGGAACCCAGCCCACTCTTCAGAAGCCATGGAGCTCGAAGAAGAACTTTAAACCACCTCTTTACTAAATAGCTATGGTCCCTAATTACAGTTTAAATACATGTCATTGTGCTTACAGTCAAAAATAGTCCTCACATTTAATCAATAATAACTCTCTTTGCAAGAGATATAGATTATTACAAAAATCTAGATCTAATTAAAATTCAGAGTTGTAAAAAATCAGTCCCAATGAATACATCTCCAAAATAATTTTCACACCTAAGTGTGAAGGAATAGTCCAGAAAGGGTGTAGGGCAAAGGGAGTGTAAAATTCAGAGAAACAAGGAATTTCGTGAAAGATTATGTCTCCTAGTATTGCCAGAAGCTGTACCCATAAAGTGTCACCAACATAACTGTCTAAACAGTAATTGAGCAAGGAAAACACCAATAGCCATTCCAATGTGAATGAGGAAAAGCATGGGAGGCCTCAATCCCACACAAGGGCCTGAAGAGAATTAAGAAATGCTCAGAGAGAGGGAATTTCCTTTCCTAACTCCAGTTTGTATTTTACCTAGATTTTCAACAAAAATCACTAACATTCATAAAATGCCAAGGAATGAACAGAATATAAAAAAAAATGTAACTGTATCCGATTAACAGAAGGACTCAATTTTGATATGTTTGCTGACATTTATAATGCTTATACTTTCTGTATCCAAGTAAAATAAACCCCTAAATAGCCATTGAATATTGATAAATTAACTTGTGTTTTGTTAGAAAAAGTTAACAGAAATGTAGTGTTAACCTGAGTGTGCTAATAAACATATATTTTTTTATATGTGAAATAGAACAAATAAAAACTTAGGATGATGTGCATGTTGGTGTATACTACCTATATTCCTAAAACATATAAGGTGGAATCAGAATTATCTCAAATTCAAGACCATCAAGTCATAGACATGATGAGAGACCATTTTTAAAAATTAAATAAAAATAAAACAGAATACAAAACAAGTATCTCTTAGTGTATTTGTAGATACTTTTAGTTTTAGTTGTGTGTTGCATTTGTGTGTGTCTCTGTGTGTGTTTGTGTATGTGTGTGTGTGAGAGAGAGAGAGACAGAGAGAGAGAAAGAGAGAGAGAGAGAGAGAGAGAGAGAGAGAGAGAGAGAGAGAGAGAGAGAGTTAGAGTTATATACCTCAGGTTTGTCCAGATCTTGCTACATAGCAGAAGGAGGTTGACTTTGAAGCTTTGGTCCTCTTGGTGTCATCTCCTAAATATTGGGATTGAATTTCCTTGCAGGCTGGGTGGGAATGTAGCCATGATACCATGCATGCTGGGCAAATTAATGACTAACTGAGCTACATTACCAGTTCTATAATTTTCTTGAAGATATTTACTGGCATATTAAGTTGGGAATCTTCACTCTCATCTATACCTTTTATCCTTAGGTTTGGTCTTCTCATTGTGTCCTGGATTTCCTGGATGGTTTCAGTTAGGAGCTTTTTGCATTTTGCATTTTGCATTTTCTTCGACTGTTGTTTCAATGTTTTCCATGATATCTTCTGCACACGAGATTCTCTCTTCTATCTCTTGTATTCTGTTGGTGATGCTTGCGTCTACGACTCCTGATTTCTTTCCTAGGTTTTCTATCTTCAGGGTTGTCTCCCTTTGAGATTTCTACTTCCATTTTTAGATCCTGGATGGTTTTGTTTAACTTGTTCTCCTGTTTGGTTGCGGTTTTTTGCAATTCTTTAAGGGATTTTTGTGTTTCCTCTTTAAGGGCTTCTATCTGTTTACATGTGTTCTCCTGTATTTCTTTAAGGGAGTTATTTATGTCCTTCTTAAAGTCTTCTATCATCATCATGAGAAATTATTTTAAATCTGAATCCTGCTTTTCCGATATGATGGGGTGTCCAGGACTTGCTATTGTGGGAGAACTGGGTTCTGATGATGCCAGGTAACTCTGGTTTCTGTTGTTTATGTTTTTGAGCTTACATTTCAGCATCTGGTTATCTATAGTGCTACCTGCACTCACTGTCTCTGACTGGAGCCTGGCGGTTATCCTGCTTGGGTCAAAACTCCTCAAATTCCAGCTATCTTGGTGTTCTAGTGATGCTGTGCTCCTGGGCTGAAGAGCTCCTGGGATTCAGGCTACCTGTGAGATCCTGAAATCCTGCTGCTCTGAATGCAGTGTTTCTACTAGGATGGTTCAGGATATGGTGTCTTCACTGGAGCAGACCAGCTAGATGTCTGCCCCAGCCAAAAGGACCAGAGAGGCAGAAGGGGAGTGGTATTCCAGAGGTGTGGAGTTTGAGTGGGTGATGGTTCCTGAGTGCCTCAGGCTCCCAGTTGCAGCTCTGGGGCATAGGTTTGTAGGGAAGGGTTCTTACCTGCTGCTCTGAGTGCAGTGGCTCCTCTATGGTGGTTCAAGATATGGTGTATTTATGGGAGCAGACCAGCAAGGTGCCTGCCCCAGCCAAATGGGCTACATTACCAATTCTTTTTAAAATTTTTTCTTAGATCTTTCCTTGGTTTGAAATGACTTAGAAATCATTTTGTAAATAAATACTGATTTTGGTACATGATGATATTTTCTTTCTTGTTTTAGAAACAACAATCATCATAGAAGTATTCAAAAAGAACCAAGAAAAAACACTGAATACAAAGAAATTAAGACCTATAACCTATTTTTTCTAAAGAGGGTTCTTATAAAAAAATTTAATTTTAATAGGACCAAACATTAAAGTCAAATTTTAGTTTGTGGGAAAAATTTTCTTAAATCTTTCTCAAGATAATTTTGTTACTGATGGGAAACAATTTTCCAATAAAACAGCTCTAATTTCAGAATTCTCATGAAATTTAATTTCTGTATCATTATGGGGATTAATTTTAACATATGCTAGCCACAAAGGAAACATTGTAAGTACTAATGTACAAATTTAGTAACAAACTATATTGGGAATATAAAATTACTTTCTCTCTAGTATTGTTTTGTGTGGTTTTTTGACAAGGTTTCCTGTGTTGTCCAAATTTCTCAGACTTTCGGGGTCAAAGTGATCTTCTGATCTCAGTCCCAGATTATCTCTATCTAATATCTGTTATTGTACTTACTGGTCTTTCTAGTGAAGGAGTCATAGGATAGCCCAGTAAAATTTTCCATTATGTATCCTCTCCCCTCCCCAAGCCAAGTTGAATATGCATTTACACATCAAACCAGCTTCAAGCAAGTAAGAAAAAGCACATAGTGGGTGCTTTCAGTGTAGCAATATGCAAAAGGGAATTAAAGAGTTCAGGAATAAAGAGACACACTTTCGCCTCTCCTACAACTCTAAGGGGCCCACTGACAGAGGCACCTACCAGTCCTTGGTTTGGGGTAGAGAGAATTAAGTCCAGGCATTAGGAAATCAATGAATCAATGTTCAGCAAAACCTTAATACAGCTGCTGGCCAAGGATACCCTATGCCCACCTTCTGGAACCAGGTATCTCAGGCAGCTAATGTTTTCCAATGCCTCTTCTAATGCCATCTTGCTCTTTAACCTGGAGCAAGATGAAGAGCTTGGAAGTCCATTGGAGAACAGGGTTGGAATGTTAGCACTGGGATGTTTCTTGGAACCTAGTATAAGGCCAACCATGCTGAGACCCAAAAGCCACCAAATCTGAAGTTTTCATGGACAGGCCAGACCTCACAGCACCAAGCTCCTAAACCAGTCTTGGAATCAGATAGGATTTGTGGAGCAGTGGGATTTTTGAATTTCAGATTTCCACTTGATTGCTTCCACTTTGGAGCAAACTTGAAACATTTCAAACCTCACCATAGCTTTGGACAGAGTGTTGTGAGGGGAGACTTGAATACAACCAATCCTAGCAGAAGCCTTTATGGCCAAGGGTCATAAGTTCACTTTAAGCAACCCATAACACTGAGGACCCAGGGAGTCTTTGCATAACAGACTGTTGCTTATCAATTAGAAAATAATTTGGGTGGAGGGGCTAGATAGATGGCTCAGTGGTTAAGAGCATTGGCTGTTCTTCCAAAGGACTCGTATTCAATACCCAGCACCCACAAGGCAGCTCAAAACTATCTGTAATTCATGTTCCATTGAATCTGACTCCCTCACTCAGACATATGTGCAGGCCAAACACCAATGCACATACAATTAAAATAAAGTAAAAGATAATTTTAAATACTATATAATATCTTCAAAACTATCACATATGTTTAAATATTAAAATGAAAATAATTAGTAAGAGTAGCCAAACTATATTTTGTAATGATCCTTAGTCATATTCATGTTATAAGAATCATACAAGAGTTATGAGTGGACCAATGAGTTTACATTGCAGAGGAATGAAATAGAAATTTAAATAGAAACGTAAAGTGTAAAATCACAGAATGTCACATTGTAAACCTCTAATTCCCATCATTAGCAAATATAAAATTTGTATGATGGCTAGTATAAAAAGTAAAAAAATAAATTAGATTGTGGTACTTTATTTAGAAATGAACAGGTTTGGTTGGAGCTCCCATAGACTGAGCTACCAACTTAAATTATTTATTTTTAATATAAAGTAATAATACTATGTAACTTGGAGAAAAATGTAATGCTGCATATGCTTAATACTACAAAAAAACACCCTGTTCTTAGCACAGACTATTGGTCAACAATATGAATCTTTATTTCTCCTGAATTTAGGAACCATTGTTGTTGAATGTCATTGTATCATTTGCAGACAGTTTATTCATAACCCTTCTGAGTTCACATTTAATTCCGTAAAACTGGCTAGTGTTTAGGAGATGGACAAAGGAACGGCAGACAGATGAGCATTTGCAGACCACTGGCCACTGGCTTCATTTCTTACCATTCAGTGCACAGAAGCCTGGCATAGTCATTGACTGGCATCTGATGCTGTATCTGCTGCTATGAAATCTCTGGATGCTCCACGACTCTGATGAGACTCCTGGCTCTGACTGCCACCATACACCTGAATGCAACTTGTGCCAATATACCTGACATGTTTAGAGCCAGGTTCTAGCTGTGAATCTGCTTTTCAGATGACTGGGTTTGCACTCACAGGGAAAGTAAGCATGAGGTATAACAACAACCCTACCTTTTTAAAGGTGAAATGTGAAAACCATAAGAGATCAGTGTGGGAAACTTGGGCAGACACAGGTCAGTAGAAGGTAGTGTCTCTATACTCACTGCTTTGAAACAAAAATAAATCAGGAAAGGCTTGAAGGCATATGCTGCATTTGTGTCAACTTAAAAACTCTATCACCAAGTTTAAAGCACTCAAGCCTGTAACTGTCAACTGTAAGCACATGAGAAACTGTACTTTTTTCATTCAATTTGTCTTTCCATCATGTATAATGATTGAGCACAACTGGCTACTATGTCAGAAGTGTAAGGTTGCTTGTTATTGATGAATTGTATGTGTAAGAAGATAAACAGGTGAACAGAAATGGCAGACAAGTAAAATAGTAAATTTCTACTTAAAATATCCATCCACTAAGCCTCTCCTGCAGAACCTAAATCATCATTTCTAATTTTCTTCTTCAGAGAAATTGTTCCTTTATTTTAAGTCAACTGTTTCTGTAAGTGATTTAATACTATAGTTAAAATAATTTTCAAAACTTCCATCCTCAGTTCATCTTTATAATTATGCATATAGGATTAGAATTGTGTATACTTTTAGCCAATTCTGATAATTCATGTATGATGTTTAGGCATTCATTGAAGCAAATATGGACTGCAGTGTAGCTTGCTAAATGTTAAAATTGGTAGTTGGTTAAAAAAAAGAAAAGTGAGAACATTTATGATTCTTTTGTAAATTGAAAGGTGAAACTACTAGTACATTTAAATTTCTGCAAGCGTATAGAACAAAATTCAGTGATTACAAGTGTTATGTAAAGTACTTCAATGATTTTTATATAAAATAAAGTATATTGTGGCCATCCACATTTTCTTCATTTTAAGAACAAGAAAGAATCTTGCTTTTCTGGTCGAATAAATACAAGGCCCCAGGGATATCATTTTAGTGTGACTTCATGTCAAACCAATACATTAAAATCAGTGCTTCAAATATTCGAACCCACCAGAGCAAAAAACACTCAGCAGAGTTAAAGGCAGGATAGCTGTGCTCTGGATTAGTTTCTAAGTAACAATTGTCCTATGACTAGTCATGTGGATTCTTAGAATAAATGAGAGAGCAATGACATGGAGAGCTGCTAAACTAGTGCTCTGATTATGCTTTAATATGCACAGCCTCATCAAGTTGCAAATAACACAGGTTCATGTATCAGTCGCTAATATTGCTAATACAAGAGTGATGTCTTCTACCTTTTTGCTTTCCTCTAACTTCTGCAGTTTGTTCCCTAAATTTATTTGTGTGGAACAAAGAGTGATTCTTCTGAACATCTATAATACCCAGCTGCACACTGGCATTTGGATATATGTGATTGATGGTGTATGGGAAAGTAGAGTTACAAATGTGGCCCAAGGCCAGTTTCCCTTTTATTTCAACAATGGACCACTGGAGACTTGAGTATTAAGTGTTTACTGGGATGGAACATCAGTAAGCAATGTCTAGCAAGATGAAAAGAGTGATACTGAATGACTTAACCAGGGTTATTACCCACTGGTGTATCCCACCAGAGATATTCTACCTCTGAAATGATGAATACTTAGTAATGAACAATATATTGCTTAATATAGACTGCCCTGGCTATTACCTCACATTTCAACTGCTTCTCAATATTCTGCTTTCTTTTGAATCTCATGTATTTTGCCTCTTGAAGATTTTAGCTGTCCTTTTGTTCTGTTTGAAAGCACCATCAAAGATGGAAGAAAGTAACATCATTGAGTAGAAGCTCCTGAAGCAGTATTCTAAAACCTTACAAAATTCATAAACCTACAAAACTTATGAGACTGGATGCTCTGCACTCACCCAACCTCACCTTATTCCTCCAAGTATCCCCTGTCCCTGAGGGCATCAAGTCTCAACAGGATTAGGTGCATCCTTTCCCACTGAGGCCAGACACAGTGTCCTCTGCTACATATGTTTCAGGGGGCACAGACCAGTCTATGTATGTTCTTTGGTTTGTGGTTTAGTCTGTGGGGGCTCTGACTGGTCTGGATGGATGATACTGTTCTTCCTTTGTGGTTACAATCCCCTTCAGCTGCTTTATTCTTTCCCCTAACTCTTCCATAGGGGTCCCCAGGCTCAGTCCAATGGTTGGTTATCTGTAAGTATCTGCATCTATCTCAGTCAGCTGCTGGTAGCACCTCTCAGAGGGTAGCTATGTTAGGCTCCTGTCTGTAAGCACAACATGGCATCAGTAATATGGTTAGGGTTTTTTACCTGCCCATGGAATGGATCCCATATTGGGTCTGTCACTGCATGACTTTTTCTTCAGTCTCTGCTCCATTTTTGTCCCTATGTTTTTTTTAGATAGAAACAATTCTGGGTCAAAAATTTTGAAGATGGGTGAATGACACCATCTCACCACTGGGGACTCTGTCTATCTACTGGAGGTAGTCTCTTTAGGTTCTATCTCCCCACTGTTGGGCATTTCAGCTAAGATCATCCCCATTGAATCATGGGAGCTTTTCACATAGCTGGTGTCTAGGACTTTCTAGAGGTTCCCCTGCACCCCCCCCCCCACACACACCTAGATATTTTCATGCATTTTCCTTGCCTTATAGGATTCTCTCTTGTCTCCACTATGCCTGACCCTTCTCCTCTTTTCTACCACTCAGGTCTCCCCCTACTTCTGGATCCCCTGATCATTTTGTTCCCTCTTCTAAGTGAGATTGAAGCATCCTCACTTGGGCCTTCCTTCTTGTTAAACTTCATATGGTCTGTGAATTTTATCATGGATATTCTGAACTTTTTGACTAACTCAGTGACTTATTAGTGAGTACATATCATGCAAGTTCTTTTGGGTTTTGGTTACCTCACTCAGGATAATATTTTCTAGTTCCATCCATTTGCCTACAAAACTCATGGAATATCTCTGGCTCTAAGATAAACAATTGACAAATGGGACTCATGAATTTGAAAACCTTCTGGAAGGCAAATGACACTGTTAATAGGACAAAATGGCAACCTGTAAATTGAGAAGAGATCTTCACTAACTCTGCATCTGATAGAGGGATAATATCCAAAATATATACAAAATTAAGAAGTTAGACTAAGAAAACCCACCCCAAAATGGGGTACTGATCTAAACAGAGAATTCTCAACAGAAGAATCTCAAATGTCCAAAAAGCACTTAAAGAAGTGTTCAACATCCTTAGTCATCAGGGAAATGAAAATTCAAATGACCCTGAGATTCTACCTTTTACCAATGAGAATGGCTAAGATAAAAAACTCAGGTAACAGCAAATGCTGGAGAGGACATGGAGAAAGAGGAATATTGTTCCATTGCTGGTAGGATTGCAAATGGTTACAATCACTCTGGAAATCAATCTGGCAGCTCCTCAGAACATTGGAAATAGTTCTACTTGAAGACCCAGATGTACCACTCCTGGGCATAGTCTCAAAAGTTGCTCCACCATACTACAAGGACACATGCTCCACTATTTCATAGCAGCCTTATGTAATAGCCAGAAGCTGGGTAAAAACAGATGTCTGTCAACTGAAGAATGGATACAGAAAATGTGTTTCATTTACATAATAGAAAACTATTCAGCCAATAGTGTTTCATTTACACAGTAGAAAACTAACAATGGCATCGTGCTTATTTTTTAATTAATTGTCCAAAAATAATAAAGCAGAAATGCAAAATTTCAGTATGCTGAACAAAATAAACTTAAAAATGAACACTTATGAAAACAGATGAGTATTTAATAAGATTTGATTTGCAACTATATTCCAAGGAAAATGGAACAAAGATAACTAATAATGAATACATAATCATTGTTTATACTTAGAATCCAATAAAGTATTGATGTTTAATGGTAATACCAGTCAGGGTATGTGTATAGATAAACTTTTTGTTAGACAAATCTGATCATCTCAGTTCAGATTCCTAGAACTTAATTCCCAGTAATTAGGCTTCCATTTTTAATCCAAGCACTGTAGAAGCAGACACAAAGTGATTTCCAGGCAAACTGGATAGTAATACTAACATGGACATCAGAACGCCAACTTTAGGAAGAGTCCCTGTTGAGTGATTAAAAAGGAAAAGAAAGAAACCAACATCAACTTGAAAAACAAAAAAACAACATCAACTGTGGGTGTACACAAACACACACATATGCGTACGTGCCTACACATGTACAAACCTAGCCATACAGCCCCATACATGCATACATGTGCAATACATACATGCACTCGTAGACACAAATATGCTCACACAGAGTCACATTAAATACCAAATAAATATATACCAAAAATAGTAGTAATCGTTAGAGTTAATATAAAAGTTAGAATAAATAAACTTATTTATTGAATTTATTTGTGGAATTATATTCATTTTCATAGAAAAGGAAAAAGAAAAATGTACTTTGAATAAGGAAATTATGTGAGCCTTGAATACAACAAAGTATTTGTTTAACATTAAAAATAAATTTAAGTAAACTTTAAAGAGAAGAAAAGATAACATGCTCAGATACCATTTTATTTTCTGCTTTCATGCTTGAGAAGTGCCAGGATCATTTTATTACAATTACTTTGTAGACCCATTGCTTCCACATTTCAGTTGTCATGATAATGTTAATTGTACGGCATCCATCATGAATTTAAAAGGGCAAACATCATGGTCTATTTGAAAGAGGGTTTGATAATTTACAAGAAATAAGACAAGCGTAAAGTCTGTACTAAACTGAGAATTCTTAACCCTTTTAGGCATAAAACCATCTTATTTTCTTAACCTGAGACAATGAAAAGAAAATTTCAACTTATAAACATTTTTAAAAGTCAAAAGTTTAAGTTTTAAGTGATTACAAAGTGTAAATGAGTGAGATGCTATACAAAAGCAATTTTATTACTTGGATAGATTTAAAAAATTTTTAGATAGATTGCTCATTAATGAGTAAAATATTGTGTCTTAGTCCAAAATACTTGGACAAGATAATGTTTGAATTCTAAACTGCAGCTGTCAAGAAAATCTATAATTAACAGTATCATTTTATAATGACATTTGTGGTTCCTTGAAGGACAATAGACACCATAGGCTCAGAGGTTTAAATGCTTGATCCCCATTTAGGAAAACAGTTTGGTAAAGATTAGGAACTGTGGCCTATTTGGAGTCAGTATGGCCTTCTCATAGAAGATTTGCCACTGTTGGTGGGTTTTGAGGTTTCAAAAGCCCAGGCTAAACCCAGAGTCTCTTTCTCTCTGCCTGCTGCCTGTGGATCACTATATAAAGTTACTACCTTCTGCTCCAGTATCATGCCTGTCTGCTTCCTATCATGATATTCATAGACTAGCTCTCTAAAACTAAGCAAGTCCTCTGTTGAATGATTTCTTCTCTAAGAGTTGCTATGGCTACTGCGCTAAGAAGGCTGATACCTAGTCTACACAGATCTACCTCCATGGGCTGAACCTAGGCCTCCCTGCACATATGTTGTAAATGTGCAGCTTGGTTTTCATGTAGGTCTCAAACATCTGGAGTGGGGGCTATCCCAAAACATTCAGCCTGTATATGGAGTATGGTCTTCTAAAAAAAAACAGTTGTTCAGTTGTTCATGGAATATTATTTTTTTATATCTCTTGTATTCAGTTTGCAACTACTTCATTGAGAATCTTTGTATGTATATTCATGAGGGATACTGGACTATAAATTATATATTTTTGTTGGGTTTATACTTGATTTCACTATTTCAATATTATTTGCTTTGTGAAGGAGCTTATTGTGGTTCTGAATTTTTTTAAACATAACTCAAAAAGTATTGCTTGTTTGAAGGCTCTATAGAATTCTTGTATAAGTATATCTGACACTTGGTATTTTGCTTGTTTGTTTCTTTTCATTTTATTCTGTTTGAATGCTTTTTAAATTTTTTTGATTTGCTGAAAATAAAAAAAAAATAAAATTAAATTAAAAAAAAAAAAAAAAGAGTTGCTATGGCTACCATCTTATTGCAGTGAAGAGGCACCAAAGACAAAGTGCAAATATGTTACCTTTTCTAAAAGTTCTTCTCTCATATACTACATCCTGACCTAGGTTTCCTCTACCTCTCCTTCCCCTATCACC
Source organism: Mastomys natalensis (assembly GCA_021653895.1). Lineage (NCBI taxonomy): Eukaryota > Metazoa > Chordata > Mammalia > Rodentia > Muridae > Mastomys > Mastomys natalensis. Next base: position 1,156,238 of record JAJTUV010000289.1, read on the forward strand.
TTCCCTGTCTCCAAGAACCACCTCCTCTTCCTCCCTGGGACATAAACCAAAGATGACATAACAAGTTACAATGAGATCAGGCACATTCTGTCACATCAAGGATAGAAAATGCAACCCAGTAGGAGAAAAGGGTCCCACAAAAAGGCAAAGAGTAAGAGACATACCAGGCTTCTACTGTTAGGATTCCCCTAAGAACACAAAGCTACTCTGCCATAACATATATACAGAGGATCTAGGTTACACCCCTACAGGCTCTCTGATTACTGCAAGCTACTGATTCCTGAACAGTTGATTCTGTGAACCATGTTCTTTTGGTATTCCTGACTCCTCTGCTTCTCCAATCCTTCCTACTCCTCCTCTGCAGGACTCACCAAGTTTTGCCTAATGTTTGTCTGTGAGATTCTGCATCTGTCCCATCAATTTCTGGATGAAGTCTCACTGATAACTATTCTGCTAGTATTCAGTCCCAGAACACATTGCAAGCAGGACAAACTGTAGGTTAAAGGTTTTATGGCTGGGTTGGTGTCCTAATCTCTCCACTTGAGGCCTTGCCTGGTTACAGAAGATGTCCAGTTCAGGATTCATGTTTCCCCATTATGATGAGTCATTGCTAGGGTGACTTTCGTAGATTCCATAAAGTTTCAATTGCACTAAGGTTTCCAAGTCAACCCTGAAACGTCCTGCAATTGAAGTCTTCTCTCCAAGTATTTGATTCCTGCTGTTCCTAATCCCACCTTCCCCCAGGCAACTCACAAAATCTATTCTATTTCCACTTCCAAGGGAGATGCCTGTGTTCCCCTTCAGCCCTCCTTATTACTTAGCATCTCTGGGTCTGTGGACCTTAGCAAGATTGTATTTTACTTTACAGTTAATATTCACTTATAAATGAGGACTTACCATGTTTATCTTTCTGTGTCTGGGTTATTTCTCTGAGGATGAAATAACCTTTTTTTCTACCTCCATCCATTTGTCTGCAAATTTCATGATGTCTTTCTTTTTTTTTTTTTTTTTTTAACAACTGACCAATACTCTATGGTATAAATGTATCATGTTTTCTTCATCTATTCTTCAGTTGAGGGATGTCTAGGCTGTTTCCAGTTTCTGACTATTATAAATAAGTGTGCTATGAGTATAGTTGAGGAAGTTTCCTTGTGGTAGAGCTCCCAGGAGTAGTATAGCTGAATCTTGAAGTATATCTATTCCATATTTTTTGATGAAACTATCATATTGACATCCAAAGTGGCTGTACATGTTTTTACATCCATCAGCAATGAAGAAGTGTTCTCTTTGCTCCACATCCATGCCAGCATCTGCTGTCACTTCTGTTTTTAATCTTAGCCATTCTGACAGGTGTAAGGTTGAATCTCAAATTCATATTGATTTGCATTTCCTGGATGGCTAAGGATGTGTAACATTTCTTTAATTGTTTCTCAGCTATTTGAGATTACTCTCTTCAGTATTCTGTTTATATCTGTACCCCAATTTTAATTTTGATTATTTAGTTTGCTTATGTCTAGAATCTTAAATTCTTTCTATAATTTGGATATTAGCCCCTCTGTTAGATGTGGAGTTAGTGAAGATCTTTTCCCATTCTATAGGCTGCAATTTTCTTCTAGTGATAGTGTGTTTTCCCTTGCAAAAGCTTTGGTACAGCAGGAGCTCACTCACCTCCTAGTATGACATGCATTCAAGCAAATGAAGTATGCTGGCCATCTTTCTCTTAATAGTTAGTCACAGTTTAAGTATCAAGATACAATATTCAATAATACTACATAATTTACTAATATATGTTTATAGTAGAATAATTTATATGTACAACACCATTAGAATATAAACAAAAGGACTTCCCATTTCGGAAGTACATACACTAACATTAGTATAATACAGAGAAGATTAATATGATTTTTGTTCAAATACAACATGAAACTCATAAAGTAACATATTTTAAATTGATAATGATGATTATGATGAATAGAAGTCAAAGGAAGAAAGCAGAAGAGAAGAGGGCAAGAGGATTGAGGAGGAAAGAGGAAATGAGGACCAAAAGTAACAACTATAATGTGGGCCATGAAAGGATAACTTGATTTCTAGTGTGGCACAGGCCTTGAACCCCGGACCTCAATGGGGCAGCCACAGGTGTTCAGCCACGCCACAGAACCCAGGTTCCTGACACGCCATTGACACATGATTTTCAGTCACATAGGGCAATACAGAAACCCCCCTAAGAGAGGTTTGCATCACCCACCACAAGTAGAGGGCATGACTACAGGCCTCAGCCTCAAGAGATTTACATACTAATGAGATACCTGAAGGCCAGAGTGCATAGCCAATTAAGTATTCTTCCCCAGACCCTCCTCCCTCCCTATTTAAGTCAGGTCCACCCTGACCTAAGTGGGGGTGCCACCAGATCCATCTACCATCTGCTATGACATTAAAGCCTGTAAAAACCACAGACTTCCAAGTGTCTTTTGGTGGCACACTGTGGGGGAACCACAGAGAAGGTGTCAACTACCTAGCTGTGCTTAATCTCCAGTGGAGAGCTTCTCTGTGTCCCACCGTGAAAGCCTGCCTTTTCAAGCAAGCTAGACTAGCAGCCACCTTTTAGCCAAGAGAGTAACCAAAGAATCCCTTTTCTTATGGGCACTGTCCAGGCTTCCCTCTCCTTCCTTCATTTCTCTTGGCTGTGGGCCAGTCACACACGCCTGCATGCCCACAGTTTCGGCTTCCATGGCCTCTCAGCTGGTGTCTGAGAGACCAAGGGCTTGAGACTACTTGGTGTCCGGCTGCCTCCTGGCCCAGGGATCCCCAACTCAAGACACCCTGCCTCCCCCACAGCCCTGCAGAACTTCAGACTGACTGAGAACTCCCCCTGCCTGGTGGGGCCCCATAGCACCCACCTGGTGCCATGCGCAGAGTGAACTCAGTCGAGATTCCCACGCTCCAGTCTCTTTGGAGCAGTGAGAATCACAAACGCTCAAAAAATTCAAGAACCCACGTCTACACCGAAGCTATCATTCCCTGCACTATAACATACCCACTTTTCCACCCCTGTTCCCCTTTCTACCCCTGTTAATGTCCAGATAGCTCAAGAGTTCAGAGGTACAAGATATGACCATGTAAGTAACTTTCTTTTCTTGACTAACAATTGATAGGGCCATTGTGTGTAGACCCAAAGCAGTTAATTACAGTTGTGAGCTAAGACTGCAATGGTGATAGCATTTTACAGAATGAAATTTCTCAGACTTTCACCCTCGCTTCCAGCTCTTACATATATCCCTTTTCCTTTTCAGTAGTGATCATTGAGGCTTAGAGACTGTTGTACAAATGTCTTCATAGAACAAATGCTCTGTTGCAATCACTTTAAATTCTCTTCATCAAAAAAGCTGCAAATAAAAATAAACATGAACCTGACATGCAAGCCAGTATTGTTAACAGCAAACTACTACAGTATGTAGTGAATATAAACTCAATCTCACATAGCTACTAGTAAAACCCTTTTCAGAAGCTAGCCATTAATCTACCCAGTAGCTATGTCTACTTTTTATAATAGCTATCAGAGTGACAAATGGTTAAATGTAGGGTCCATTCATACTATAGAATACTGCTACCTAACAAAAACTAACAAGTTTTGACATATAACCCCAGGAAAGAAAACACTTAAAGTTGAAATGAAATAAGAAAAAGCCCACATATTTTTAAATATATAAAGAAAATACAATTGCATTGAGAATGAGTGAATTTCTAGGGCAATGACTCTCTGTCAGCTCTAGGAAAATAGAGCATACACTGGAGATGGAGGATGGTTGTCACTTCTGCTCTAAGACACTAATTCTATCTATAATAAATAGGGAAGGATGCCCAGAACCAAAAGCTCTCAGAAGTCAAATGAAACAGTTTTTTTTTTCTTAAGGAAACAAATATATATGCTAAATTTGAATTTTACTATTAAGGTATTGTTTTTAACTAATATGTGAGATGTGTTATAATACATATTTTAAATCATGTTCAACTATCATTTGAATTCTCTGATTTCAGTTTCAACAAGAAGAAAAATATGTAATTCTGACTATTAAGCTGAGCTGGTATTACACTCATTTAAACATATTTAACAGCACACATTTAAATAGGAGCCATATTATTAAATACCAATAAGTATATACATTTTGTATTAATTTGGTTATATATAATTATCTTTAAAATGTCTCATTGTTCCAAATGTAAGACAAAAACTTATACCACATAGCATTCAAGTGGAACAGGTCTAGCATCTTCCCTTCCTAAAAAACAAGAAAAAATGTAATATATTTTCCTGCTTTCTTCCCTCTTCTTTGTTCCTAGCTTCCTTCCTTCCTTCTTTCATTAAATAATTAGAAGCCAGTCATTAAATCCCTGTCATTTCATTGGATTCCAGCCTTCAGGAATATATTCATGACAAGTGTCTTAAATTTACACGTTATAACAGAGTCTCTTAGATGAAGTATAATGTAATTAAGGAGGATGGAGAAAACTGGTATTTCTGGTTTTCCTTGTTTCTGTGGTTCTCCATCAACAGTTCTTCTGATCAAGCTATCTGTCCTTCATTAAACAGCATCAAATTTAATTGCGTTCTGAAATCTGAAGTCTTAGCTCAGAGAAAATAGTTTTTCTAATTATCACTCTATACATGTCTTTCCATCTGTGAATACTGGAGAATTGTCTCTAAGTAAAGGAATCCATAGTGTGACTGTAACTCATAAACAGAATACTGATTATATATTTTAGCTTATAAAACAGTGGGTAATGGGATTTGACTTTAACCAATTTCCTATCTTTGATTTTATAATCAACATACATCAAAAAATCAAGTTCTAAGCAAGAAACCTAGTATGTGGGTGTTTGCAGTTTGAAAGAAAACTGACCACAAGATATTCGGAAGCTTTTATGCCCATCTGGTAATACTTTCCCTAAAGCTATGACCATCTAAAGTATGCAGAATTATGCTCCAAAGGCTTATTTCAGAGATTGCTCCTTGACAATCCAAACTGTTCTGTTTTTGTTCAGTTTTAAATGAATAAGGAATTAAAAACAGCACAGTGTGTACAAACACAGACATCTTAGACATTGGTTCCAGCTCTGCTGCTAGTTAGTTACACAACAAAAAACATTTAACTTAAAGTTCTTGGCCTTCACATTCCACATTTGCAAAATGAAACAATTCTTTTTAACAAAATATCTGCTAGTACAATTTTTAAAATAGAATGTCACTGAAAGAAAATGCTACTCACAAGAAGAAATAAATGTTTATCTAACTACCATCACCTCCCCATTCACAACCTCCACTATAGCTGTTATAAAATATAAAACCTAGTTTGAATGTTGTAGCCCATTTTATTTGGGGTCATTAGTTATCTGACACCATTTGATCATGGAGCTTGAGAATAGATAATACATAACCAGGGCAGTGTCCAGTGTTCTAGGTAGGAAATCTATTTTATACAGATTAATGATTTAGATAAGAATAATAAAATATAATGTATTTATTAGCATTTTGAGAGAGAAAAATGAAGGGAGAAATATTGTACTCTAATTAGTATCATGTTAATATATCATATTTCTTTTCTCATATTGTATCATCTTAATGTTGTATTATAATCATAATCTCAGACATTACGGAATGTGCTTCTACTTTTGAAAAATGGCTAAAATTGAAAGACTATGGAAGGCAACAAGTTTATAAGAAAGTTTAAATTCACAATATGATTGTGTGGTGGTTTAAATATGCTTGGCCAATGATAAGTGTCATTACTGGGAGATTTGGCCTTTTTGGAGTAGGTATGGCCTTGTAGGAGGAAATTTGTCATTGTGGGGTAAACTTTAGGGTTTCATGCTCAAGCACTGCCCAGTGTGTAAAGAGACCCTCTTCTTGGCTGCCTACAGAAGACAGTCTCCTTCTGAATGCCTTTGGATTAAGACATAGAACTATCATCTCCTTCTTCCAAACCATGTGTGCTTATAGGCTGCCATGCTTCCCACTATAATGATAATGGAGTGAACCTCTGTAACTGTATGGCCACCCCCAATTAAATGTTGTCCTTTATAAGAGTTGCCTTGGTCATGGTGTCTATTCACAGCAATAGAAACCCTAAGACAGATTGGGAAACAGCCACTATCTTAGATAACACCATGTGATGCAGTGAAAATGGCCAGTACAATGTGTGTGAGAGATGTTTGCTCATGATAAAGTTAGAAAATGATTCAGAGTGAGAAAATACTATACAATAAATATTTATATATCCTACTGAAAAAGTCTTCATAGGATCTCTTGTCCTTCTGCATGTGTTTTTTTTTTCATTTTCTGAATTTCATTTTGTAGTTCTTTGATAATAAATTATTCATTTTTTGTTTTCTGAGGAATATAAGTAAAATCTAAACTTTTTGATTCAGCTACATTATATTGAAAGGGTCATGGCAGAATGTTCCAGAGACAAACTCCATATACCCAGGTAGATATGAATCAACTAATTTGGAACTACTGGTAATTACATGAGTGTTCAGAAAATATTTTGAACAGAACTATCACTGGTATCACTTAGGGTAGGATTTTCCTTCTCACATTGTCAATACCAGCACAAACCTTACAAGATGTTCTTTTATAATGCTCCTCAGTAACAAAAATGAAAACTAGCATTTATATCACATGTTCTAGAATTTTGTTGGCTTGACTTGTACATCTCAGTTTCCTTACAGTACTTAAAACACGAGAGAGCAAGTTTTTCCAACAGCATCTTCATGCTGAAGAGTTATGCAATTTCAACTTTTCACTCCTGATTTTTAGGTTAAATATTCTTAGCTGAATGAATAATGAAATCAACTTAAGTTTTGTTAATAAGCATCTGTTACATGTCATTCCTTTTATACTTTTAAAAATCATACCATGCTTTCTATATATTACACCGCAATTGGGATATGGATGATTGATGAAGAAGTTTGACAACTAGCATTGAAGTTTTCACTTCATAAAAGCAGCACCATATACAAGATAATGTGAGAAATATAGTAATAGGGAAGCCTGTTAGATTCAAATGAGAAAAGATATATCAATGTAGTCTTGACATGATTCATATAGGGAAAAGAAGAACAGATATTGCAGCAAGAAAGGCCAGGCATCTGCTTGTAAAAGACTCAAATTCTAGTCAGGCTTCTTCTTTTGTCTTGTTTTCTTAATGTTGCTGTCTATTATTTTTTTTTTCAGAGAGGTTCTTTCCATATAGCCCAGACTAGCTTTGAACACAATCTTTTTACTATCTCTCAAGTGCTGGGATTACAAGTTCCTTCTGTTAGTCAATCCATTTCTTTCCCCAAACCAAAATAAGTAGAATCTGAAGTTTGTAATACAAATATTAGCCATTTTATTTCGACCATACTCTGTAGTCATGTATTATTCTCTAGACAATTTTGAAGCTGCTACCAAACCTACAATGTGAACCCGAAAGTGGGTATTATTAAGAGGAAGAGGACCACCAGGCTTCAAGAGGAGGATGGCTGCAGTGGGTTTCAGTATGATTTATTGAAGTATATCATAGAAAAACTTTAAAATGAAACACATTATTTTTTGAAATAATATACATTAATGAGCAAGTTTCATTTAAAACAAACATAAAAAGTAAAGAAAGAAGTTAAGTCTAAGAAAGACTTTGGAAAACCTCAGATCTGTGCTTTGAGATAGATAAAATAGCTCTGAGGGTATCATTTCCCTTTCATGATTGTTATTCTTACCATCTCTCTTTCATTTGCCTTTTCACTAATGGTCAAAATGTTCTAATAAAATTACCCTTTCTGTATAGAATCAGATTCTGATGTGTCAAGTATTTGGTCATTTCAACGAATCCACAGTAATGGTCTCTTAAATAGTTACAGTGTGCTGATCAAAATGACAACATCTTCCCCTTTTAGTCTTTTCTATATGACTCTAGGTTAAGAGATTTCACAAGCCTAATCATACGTAATTTTTATGGTGTGTGTTATGCTTTGTGACTTGCTCTAAAAGAGCTAAAATAAAATAGAAGAAAGTCTATTGTCTGAGTTTTAAATTTTAAAATAGCATACAGGTATATATACTGTAGATGACCACATTCTTGGGTCACTCTGCCTCAGTTTTATTTCCCAGTATTTCTTTCCTCTGATGATTAAATGAGTCTTTGAATATTGCATCTGTCAAAATCTGCATCAGCTAGTTTCTGTGTGTGTTTTAACAATGACATATATTGTCAAGAGACTGAAGTGAAAGAAAGGGAGAATCTGTGATAAGGACTGTACAAGACATTACATTGCCATGACAGAAGCCCCTGACCTAAGCTCTTTTATTTTGATCACAATTTCAGATATCTCACTCTGTAGTTCTTGATACCAGTGATTTTTATTTCATTGTTTCCTGTAATAAGACAAAATGCCTTCTTAGGATGGGGATTATGGTATTATTCACCCCTTAGACAGAGATAGACAGGCTGGGAGTGGAGAGAGAGACAGACAGACAGACAGAGAGACATAGAGAGAGACAGAGGTACAGAGACAAAAAGACAGAAAAAAAGGGATGCAGAAACAGAGAGACAATATCATAAGCTCCAAGGACTTGCTCAGAGTAATCTACTTCTTACAGCTAGCACTTACTTATGAAGAACCCATCATTTCCCAAATAGTAATATCAGCTGAGAAACAAGGTTCAACATATGATCCTATGTGAGAATCCTCATATTCAAACCACAAAATTCCACCACAGTACCCAATTAGCACAAAATAAATTTTAATGAATCTCCAAGGACCTTCATTGTCTTAAGAGTTCCAACATTATTCAAAGGTTCAAAGTCTTTTCTGAGATTCATGGAAAACACTTCACTTTTAATATTTCTAAAATCAAAAGCAAGTTATAAAGTTTCAGTATTCTATAGAACAGAGAAAGAAGTTCTAATTCAAAAAGAAAGGATAGACTAACAAAGAAAAGTTGGACCAAAGAAACACGGAATGCATCAAGGCAAACTCATTTAGTTTTCAGTATCCTATACCCACAGCACATGGCAGTATGACATGGGCTCTGATGGTCTTGACGACCTTCTACTTAATGGTTTCTGCATTTCTTTCTCATGTAGCATTTTTTTGTAGGCTCATTCCACTCAGTGCATTTAAATTTCTTTTCCAGATGTCACACATTTTAGTCATCTTCACATCTTTGTTTTTCAGCTGACACTTAGTTTCTACCCTTACTGTTGGACACTTTGTCCTGTTAGGGGCCACCTCGAGACTTTCTGTGTCTTTCATATACATTATCTAATTTTTATCAACTCCTTTGAAGTCTAGGTTAAAGCTCCCAGGAATATATAATTCCTATATTGTTTTATGACTGTAAAATGTGCATCATGTGGTGCCCTTAAAGATTTGCCACCAGCTCAAGTGGTGTAATAATCCATCCAAAGCAGTTTCAGTTGTCAACACAAGCCAGTACCCATCCCTGCCCCTGTGGGATTCAGAAGGAATTGTAACTGAGCAACTGCCTAAATCATATTGACCCCAGAGTCATGTCTGTGAGGCATTTTCTTAGTTACTGTTTCATACAGGAGACCAAGCCGTCTGTGTGAAGTACTATCCCTAGGCAGGTAGATCTGTCAGTATAAGATAGCTGACAGAGCAAACAGGAGGCACGCATCCTCCTCCCATCCTCTCTGCCTAAGTTGCTGCCCTAAGGTTCCTGCCAGGGCTTCTATTTCGAGTGTAACATGTAGGCCAAATAATCTCTTTCCTCTCCCAAGGTCAGTGTTTTATCACAACTACACAGAAGCAAACTAGAACCAAAGCCTTTTAGATAATATTCACAGCAGCTTCTGAATGAGTAGATGGAAGATTCAGAGTAACACCATCCCAGTGAAAAAACATAAATGAGTTCTAGTTGAGTTCCCACTGAGGTCATCATGCCTACATAGAACTTTACAAACACATTCTTTGGTGTGTGAGTATTTCTGTTGATGTTCTACTTTGCTGAGTTCCCACAAGACCATGTCCACTAACCTCAGCTTTTACCATCATAGAAACTCTATAGACTGTTCCAAATATTTTCTAACTCATTCCACAAAATGCTCCCAGATGATCAGGTTTAATAACAACAGTGATTCCACTGTTTTTTATATTATTTATTTATTTTTATTGTTAGTCAAACTTGTCTTTGACATGGCAAAATATTGACAGAACAATATATATATATATGTAAAGCAAGATTGTATTTTTCACTCATGATTTCAGTCCAGCATGTCACCTACAATATGGTAGCAGGAAGAATCACAGTGAGCCCAAATGGGAAGGGACCAAAACAAGATACAACTCACAAAACTTCAACCCCAAATAATCTATGTTCCCACACCATCCTCCTCTCCTAGAATTTTCCTCAACATTTCCTCAATGTTAGTGTCACCATCTGTGAACTAAGTGTACAACATAAACTTCATTGAATAACATTTTTATTTCAAATTTAAAATATACCCTGTAGCTGTCTCCTATATCTCTGATTGATTGATTTAATTTTTCAGTAACTAAATTTGTAGACTTCTACATCCTTCTAAAAGTTCTCCCCCTTCTCACTTTTTTCATACAGCTTTACATACTTATAAACTTAGCACTATGAGAGGTAGATATTTCACTGATTATTAGAATGTTCACAGGCATCTTTCCTCCTGTCCCAGTGAAAATTGCTTCATTTTTATTAAACAGGACTAATGTTATCCAAAGAGAAAAAGAGAGTTCCAAAGATTTCCACACATTACACTGATACCTGAATTTTAGTGATTCTCTCTTTGTTTTGTCTTTCAGATCTGGAGAAGGTGGGAGTTTCTGATTCTTAATTTTATGTTCATGTTTCCTCTTTGGTATTTCAGCTCTTGTATTATCTAATTAACCAACACTTTGTATTAAATGACTGTTGATTATAATTCCAAATATTTCTAATTAGCCTTTCACAGGATGAGAAGTCCTGCAGATAACAGTATTTAATATCCACATTCTTGCTTAAATGCTACTTTTCTGTAAATTTACTCTTTTTTATTCATTTTAAATACCTGTGAAATAAACAATGAAAAAAGTATCTGGAGGGTATTATCTTGCAAATTCTCAAGAGACTGCCATTCAGAAGACGTACAAATGATGCATTTGCTACATTGTCAGTCTTGGAATACTTACCTAGGAATGTTAATATTCTTGCTTTTGTTACCATAACATTTGTGTTAATGTAGTTTTGTGTTGTTGTGATAAAATGTAATGCCTAAGGCAACTTCCAGAAGAAAGAATTGACCTGGGGCTATGGAAGTAGAGTGATAAGACTTCATCGCCCTTATGATAGTGAAGCAAGCCAATAAGTAGGCATACACAAGCTGAGAGCACACATCTTAAACCTCATGCAAAAACAGAGAGAGCAAACTGGGAATGACAGAAATTGTTAAACTCTCAAAACCTACACTCAGTGACATATTTCCTCCAAGAAGGTCAAACATCATAAATGTTACCCAAGCGGCTGTACCAACTGGGAAACAAGTATTCACATTCTCCAGACTATGAGGGACAGCACATTCAAACAACTAAACAAATTTTTTATCGGTTATTATAAATTCCCATAAAGGCTATGACCTCCCAGTCAGCACCCTTGGACATTCCCCTGTCTCCCTACATGCATGTGATAGCTGACTTTGTCATGGTCTGCGGTGTATACCATTCAACAAGCAGCTCCCAGGTCCTAGCTCAAGGAGCCAGTGGCCAGATTGGTGAAGCATTGTTTCAGGATAGGTTGCCCATCCAAGTCAGAGATGATCTTCTTCTGTTCAGTAATTCTGCCTTGGGAAGGAAGCCAGTTCAGCCCAGATTGCATACAGGATAAGAATTGTGTGGCCCTCGGAAAGCACCAAGCTAACATTGTGAAGGTTTTGGGGTCCCACATCCTTTTAGTGCATAGTAAAGATAAATAAGACAGAAATGATCTCATCAGTACTGCAACATAATGTGGGGTACCCTGAGCCTGCTGTGGTGGTTACCTGGATGGAGCTGTTGTGCAGATGACTGGCTATGTCCTTCAGAGCCTGTAGCTTCTGCTGATCTGGTTTGTGGTAATCTTCCATGAAATTCTTTCTTTCTTTCTTTCTTTCCTTCCTTCCTTCCTTCCTTCCTTCCTTCCTTCCTTCCTTCCTTCCTTCCTTCCTTCCTTCTTTCTTTCTTTCTTTCTTTCTTTCTTTCTTTCTTTCTTTCTTTCTTTCTTTCTTTCTTTCTTCCTTTTTTAATTTCAGTTTGGCTCTGTATGATAGGTAGAGATTATCATTCCTTGGTAGTGTCTTGGCATCAACAAAAGATCAGTTATGTTCTTATTTTTATCCATTGCAGGATTCTGAATCATGTTTTAGAATATTAATTTGCTCTAGTAAAACAGACAACAAAGACCCTAACATCAGTTTATGTGAAACATATAGCTCATGTTCTTTAATGTGACAAAAAAAAAAAAAACATTGTTACTGTTGCTACATCTGAAATGTTATTAAAAATGTTTGTTTCTTGAGGACAGAATATAGAAAACAAATGGTTAATAGAAGAAAGCCACTTGAAAGTACATATGCTGTCATTGTGGACATTCAGAGAGGGTTCTCTAAACTATGACACCATGCCATGTTCTCATTACCAATTATCTGTAACATTTTCTACTATAAATAATAGGGCTTTTCTCTGAGAAGATTGTTCTATTTCCTAAAGTAATTTTATCACTTTAATTAATAATATACATTAAGATTTGAATTGTTGTCTACAAATATATGTATGAAAATATACACATACCCTTATATCCATATATGTGTATATATTTGGCAAGTGTATTATAGACAGCATTTAATAAATAGCTATATACATTTTAAAGCCCACATACTGAAACATTATAATATACATTTAGTAATATATTTGAATTTCTACAAGTAACAAATGGAAAGTAAAAATTTACTATTTGGCCATGTTCTTGTCAAAGTGCCTATAAAGAGAATTTTTGTCTGATCACCCTTATTCTATGATGAGGAAAGCCAAATCTGTAAAAGCCCCACCTACATAGAAGAATTTATTTGTTCCCCAGTTAGAAAGCATAAGGAGAAAGATGACAACTCATATCTTTTCCATTATTCCCAACAGCCCATGCTAATGATATTCATTAAGCTAAACCGAGCAGGAGAATGAGGAAATCAGATCCCTAATTGAAGTAGATTTATTTTTAGGATGAAATTATCTCAAAATACATTTTCTTTTTAAAACACCAAGTATCATTTTAAGACATATAATTTATGCAACTGATTACAGATGAGACATGACTTAGTTCTCTGGATGAATGAAATTAAAAAAACCACTAAAATCATCCATATCACTTTTATAGTTTTATTGTGACTATTATTTATTATATGAATGGAGAAAATATGAAAAGGAGACAGAAAAATTACTCATTAAAATAAAGGGCTCATCCTAGAAATTTCATTATTGAGTTGACTACTTAAGATACCGTCTCTCCATACTCTCTGGGTTAGAGCATCAGTCATATCTAATTATGTTATATTCATAAAATGAAATCATTTTAGAATGAAGTGTTTGAAAGAAAAATACACACATATCAATAGATAATATTTTACAATATACATGAAGATTAACAACTCATCTACAAATAATAGATTTTAATGTATTTTCTAAGTAGATTTTTTATGTTGGAAATTTTTGATAATAAATATTTATAACCCTTTGTGTATAGCTGGGAGATCAATCGACTCATCATTAGACTATTGAATTTACAGTTCAGCTGGTGCTAGCTCTGTCTTGTAAGAGAATCTCTAAAATGAAGTTAAAAATGCAAGCTCAAATAATAATTTCCAAAACATTGATTTGATTACAACAAGTGTACCTATGTAGGACAAATATCTTCATTGAAAATTATAAAAACTAGGTAACATATGTAAAAGAAGTGTTCAAAATACTGTAGGCAGGATTTAGACCTCAGCAATCTTTGAAAAGAAGAAAGATTATATGATATATACATTTTGTTGAAGATGCATATGAATTTACTGCACAGTGAAAAGAACTCAAGCAAAAAGTAGGATTCTTCTCAGGCTGAAAGACAAGGAATGTGTAAAGCAGAAATCAGAGACTACTCACACAGCAAAATCATCAAAATCAGAGAACTGTAACTGTGAGTGAGCACAAGACTCTATCGCCAATTCCTCCTTAGATTGGTTCTTAATTCCTTACCTTACCTATGGAAAGTCTCAATTAGTGAAAGAGAAGACTGAAAACAAGATGTTGAGCAAAGAAGAGAGAGAAAGCAAAGATAGCAAGGAAGGCAAAGGGAAAGAGGGAAGAAAAGGAAAATAAAATGGAAGTAAAAACAAAGGCCATCAGTTAATAGTAACAAGACACTAACAAATAAGCAGAAACATTATCCGCACAGAGAAAAGTTGAAGTCCCAGCCCTAGAAAATTGAGAGAGTCAAAGCCTTTTAGGCAAGCAAGCAAGCAAGTAAGCAAGCAAGCAAGGCTGTACTTTAGCATTAATGATTGTCATCCACAACTATCAACAAAAAGGAATGTAAAATTTAAAGCACCATTGAAGAAAAGCAAAGGAAGGATATATACCCTGGCCACTGTTAAACCTCAACAAGAATAGTAATTTCTTATCCCTATTCCTAGCACCCACTCAAAAATATCTACACCTGACCAGAAATTATCAGGAAGCAAAGAACACAGCAGACAGAATTTGTTTCTAGGTTATTATAGAGTTAAAACTAGCTATTTAAATAATGTAGTCAAGAAAGGACAGACAGATATTTAGAATTTCAACCAAAACTTGAATTTAAAAACAAACATGAACACACTCGAGGACAAAACAATTCCATATACTTTGTTTCCACATACATTGGGGTCATTTGCCATCCCTGGGCTGGTGGTCCTGGTTCTATAAGAAAGAAGGTTTGAGGAATGAGCAAGCCATGAAAGCTTACTGCTTACGCCAGTAAGCAGCATCCCTTTATGACCTCTGCATCAGCTCCTGTCTCCCGGTTCCTGTTCTGTTTAAGTTCCTCTCCTGACTTCCTTCAATGAAGGACTACAATAGATTGAAAAAGCCCCTTCCTCCCCAAGTTGATTTTGGTCACTGTGTTTTATCAAAGCAATAGAAACCCAAGGCAGTATCCCATATTTTAATTAGGTTATTTGGGGTTTTTTTGTTTGTTTGCTTGTTTTGTTTTTCTTTCTTTATATATTTTGGATATTAATCCTCTATTAGATCTGTGGTTGGAAAATTCTTTTACCATTTAGTAGGCAACTGCTTTGTCTTAACAATCATACTCTTTGTCTGATGCATCAGTTTCAGGAGGTCCTTTTTATTCACTGTTGATCTTATGCTTGTACTGTGTTCTTTTCAGAAAGTATTTTACTATACCAAGGTAGTAAAAGCTATTTCCACTTTCTCTTCTCTCAGGTCAATGGATATGGTTTATATTGAAGTCTCTAATCCATATCTAATATGGAGTTGATTTTTGTACAAGTTGATTGATATGGATCTGTTTGGAATTTCTACACCTAGCTGTCTATGTCTATAAGGTAAATTTGTCTGTAATGTTCTTTTATTGTTGAGTCTTTATGTTGTTAAGTATCAGTGGAATTGTGTTCTTATAAAATACACTGGATAATCATCCTTCTGTTTTCTATTTTTTGGACTAGTTTGAGCAATATTATCATTAACTCTTCCTTGAAAATATGGAGAATTCTATGCCAAACCATATTACCCTGAAGTTTGTTTGTTTGTTTTTTTTCCACTAGGGTTTACAGATCTGTTTAAATCATTTGTATGGATCTTTGGTAATTGGTATGTATAGAGGAAATACTTAATTTCCATTAGATCTCTCTATATGATGGAATACATTTTAAATTTATTTAAATAACCATATGATTTTCTATATTTTCTTATGATCCTCTGTATATCTGATATATACATTTTTATTTCTAATTTTGTTAATTTGGATATTCTTTCTCTGCCTTTTAGTTATTTTGTTATTTAATTTAGTTTGGTTTTAGTTAACTTAGTCAACTTGGATATTTCTCAAAGAACCAACACTTTGTTTCATTGATTCTTCATATCTATCTATCTATCTATCTATCTATCTATCTATCTATCTATCTATCTCTATCTATTTACCTATCTATCATTTTTTTATTTTGTTTATATTTTATTAATTTGAGCCTTCATTTTGATTATTCCCTGCCATCTATATTTTTTAAGTATGATTTTGTTGCTGTTTTAGAGCTTTCGTGTGTGCTATTAAATAAAGTACTAGTATAGGATATCTCCATTTTTATGTAGGCACTCAGTATTATGAGCTTGCCATTTGAACTTCCTTCATTGTATTACATAAGTCTAGTTATGTTGTGTATTCATTTTAATCAATTCTAGAAAGTCTTTATTTCTTTCTTAAATTTTGTCTTGGTGGATTTTATTTCAGTAGTCAGTTGTTCAGTTTCTATGATTTGTAAGATAACTGTTGTTTCTGTTGTTTATATCTAGTTTTATTGTATGTTGATCATGTAGATGGAGGATATTATTTCTTGTATCTGCTGATACTCACTTTGTATGCAGTCAGTGTTTCTCTTTTCAGACTTCTCAGGATAAACTGACTATTGATAATAGTTGTGTTCTGAGTGAATCAGTATATGACGGTCAGTATTGTTTTAGATTGCAGTATTGTTACTTTGATAAACATGGGTAGTTGTGTTTTGAGGGCACAGATGTTAAGAATTGCAAAATCTTCCTGGTGGATTTTTCTTTGAAAGCTATAGGGTATATAATATCCTTTCCTATCCCTTCTGATCAATTTTAATTTGAATATTATTTTCTCAGATAGTATAATGGCTACACCACCTTGCATCATGGGTGCATTTGCTTGGAGTATATGTTTCTGTCCTTTACCCTGAGATGATATCAGTCCTTGATATTAGGTTGTGTCTCTGGAAAAAGTCAGAATGGTTGATCTTGCTTTTATATTCATACTGTTAGTCTTTGTCTATAATTGGGAAATTGAGACAAATAATGCCAAAAGATATCAATGAGTAATATCTGATATCTGTTGATACCTTTTATTTTACACTGGTGATTCTGTCATTCTGTCTTTGTCTTTGTCTGTCTCTCTGTCTCTCTGTCTCTGTCTGTGTGTGTTTGTGTGTGTGTATGTGTTTGTATAAGAGAGAGAGAGAAAGAGAGGGGGAGGAGAGACCTCTATTTCGATTGGCTGGTCTGGAACTACTTATTCTGTACATTTCATTGGATGTTGTTAAACACTTTGGGTTAGTATTTTTCTTCAAGCTCCTTTTGTAAGGCTGTATTTGAAAGTGACTATTGATTAAATATATTTTTATTATGGAGTGACTTATTTTCTCCATTTGTTATAATTAAAAGTTTTCGTTGGATGTAGTAGTCTGGGATGATGTCTGTAGTTTCTTCCAGTCTATAGAACATCTTTCTGACCTCTCTACCTTTTGTAGTCTTCATTAGGAAGCAAGATGTTATTCCAGTATATCTAGTTTTATATGTTATTTGGACTTTTTCCCTTGCAACTTTAGTATTCTTTATTTGTTCTGTATGTTTGGTGTTTTGAATATTATGTGTTAAGGAAACTTTTTTTTCTGCTTCAGTCTAAGTCATATTCTGCATGTTTTTTTTGTACATTTATAGGCATCTCCTTCTTAAGTTAGGGAAATTTTCTTCTATGGTTTTGTTGATGATATTTTTTGTGCTTTAGAACTGTGTTTCATTTCCTTCCTCTATTTCTATTATTCTCAAGTTTGGTCTTTTCATACTATCCCAGATTTCCCAGATGTTTTGTGTCAGTAATAATTTTTTTAGATTTAACATTTTTTCTATTGAAGTGTCCGTTTCTATTTTTATGTCTTTGATGCCTGATATTATGTCTTCCATCTCTTTATATTCTGTTGGATAAACATGCCTCTGAGTTTCCTGTTTGAGTTCCTAAATATTTTATTTCCAGATTCCCTCAATTTGAGTTTTCTTTATTGATTCTATTTCCACTTTCAGGTCTTGAATGGTTTTATTATTTCCTTCTACTGTTTATTTCTGCTTTTACCAATTTAAGGAATTTTTTCCATTGACTCTTTAAGGACTTCAATAAAACTCATAAAGTCTGTTTTAAGATTTTGTCTTGTGTTTCAGCTGTTTTGGAATACTCAGGGCCTGCTATGGTATGGTTGATATGGTTACTAGGCTCTAGTAGAGGTATTTTGTCCTGGATGTTATTGATTGTGTTTTTTTACACTGGTCTCTAGGTATCCGGATGTGGGACCACTGTAATTCTAGGTGCATATATATAGTCCTATCTTTGTTGGGTGGATGGTTTCTCTTAGTATTTAGGAAACTGGAGTGTCTGTCAATTTCCTAGTAGTAAATTCTTCTGGGAACCTGAGTGGTCTGGCGACAGGAAATTCCAGGTAAAATTGTTTCTAGGTATTGGGAGGTGACACTTAGAAATAGGGTACAATGGGTAAGGTAAGGCAGGCATAATAGGAAGAAAGAGAGCAAGGTGGTTCAGCAACATCTGGATTGTCTCTGCAATGGAGAAAGAGAATGAGGAGAGACCACCTGGTGGTAAGACTGGGGGAGTGGATTTGGAGAAATGGAGGGAGTGGAAGAGATCTGCAGTTAATCTAGATGAGTGGCCTGAAGGACTCCCAGAGAATGCTTGCTGAAGTTGGTGCCTAGAATAAGGCAATGGGTTAAGGGAAAGAAGTTTGGTGAGTAAAAGGTATGTAAGTCATTGGAGATGAGGATGATGGGGAATGCTAGGCTGCAACAGTGGTCTGCTATAGAACTAGGATAAGACTGTAGGACTGGATTTGAAAGAGAAGGGCTAGGTAAAGGCTTGTAATTATCCTTTCTACTTACCTGGCTTTAGTGTTAGCATTGTTTCTTTAACAGAAGAACATTCTTTTATCAAATCATCTCAAAATAACCAAATGCTCAAAATTTAGCACTTCAGATAAGTCTATACATTTCAATTTATTGAATTGCCCTAGCAATATCCTATATAGCTATGACTTATTAATTGAATATCATACTCAGAATTTGGCAGGCCATATTTGACTTATGTTAAGATTCCTTCAATCTTAGTTTTTAATTGACTTGTCATAATTGTACATATGAGTGGAATACAACATAATGCTTAAATATATGGATATGAGTATTTCCTAAAATCAGGGGCACTTATTTTTCAGAACATTGTTTTTAGGAAACTTCAGGTAGATATTTTAACTTAGTTCCTCTACATGGATTCTACTGGCTTTTGCATGTGTTCATACTGCTGCCTGAGTAGTTCTGTGTTCTGTAGGATAAAATATCCAGACACACATGTACTTTCTTTTTTCTTAGTAATGACAGTTTGACCACATGAGAGTTAATTGGTTTATCACAAAATTAATTTTTTTTAGTAATTATTTCAGGGTTGAAATTGTAATTATAATATGTATAAATATCTTATTCACCCATATTTACATTATTAAACTTTGCGATTATGTTTTCTTTATCTTCTTTATTGAAAACAAATAACAAAAAAATTCAACTTTATCACTTAATTTATATGTAAAATTCTACTATATTAGCTTTTCTATTTTTATTTATTTATCTACATATGAATTACATTGATAGCATGCATTTAGATATTCTTATTTTCTTTAAATGGTTGTATCACATTTATGGTCTTATTACTAAGGAAAATCTAGCTATTAAACTTATTCTAGACTTGTCTGAGAAGACACCACTTCAAAGTGCTCTAATCACACATCATTTGTTGCTTAAAATCCTTATCAACACTGGGAGAACAATATTTTCTTATGTATTTATTATAAAACAATGAATACAAGAAATGAAACATTTTCCCCTTCTTGTGTAATTTTTGTAAAGGAATGTTTGGTATGTTAATATATTTTTTACCACTTTCTGATTTTATGCCCAACATGCTTTTTAAGCTCATCTGAATTTCTGCCTCAGCACTAGGATTAATCATCCCAAAGAAGACATATTGATATTGCTGATTTTCTATTTTCTCACCCCAGGAGAAGGAAAATACAATAATGAATTGGGAACATCACAAATGCTTATAGTATCTTTTATAACTTTGAAAGTCAGGATTTACATTGTTCAATTACTTAGTTGTATGGAAATGGTATATGATATTTGTTTTGGTTCATGTCCTTAAAATATTTTTTAAATATGAAACAGTTATACTATTTATCAAATCATCAAACATGACTTGAAACCAATTTTTGATTGTTATCTGAGATCTGGAGTCTTGGTTTGAACTGAGTGTTTATGTACATTTTTTTATATGACTGAGACCTAGGCAAGACATTTAGTCCTAGTTGTTCCTGAACTAAATAAGGAGAACCCATCAAAAAAAGAAAATGAGTGATTAACTTGTTAGTAATAAAGTGTAAAACTGTTTTATTTATAGATTGTGATATTTGGAAATAGTGGCATATCTCTACACTGAAATTCTACCTATAAAAACATTTTTTCATAAATTAAAATATCTAAAAATAAATGGCTTCATTCTATAAGATCTCATGTATCACCAGTCTTCAAAGAACAAAATTAAAACCTGGAAAACAAGTGGCTGTCAGATCCTAGGCGTACTTCCTAAAGGAAGGCATAAATGTGCTTTAGATGGTTTTGATTCCTAATCTTGCTTGTGTTTGCTTTGTAAATGTGCTAACATTTCATAGATCTACATCTCATATTAAAAATTTTATGTAACCAGGGTGATATTCAAATGTTATCTGTACTGGTATTTTAGTAGTATCATTTTGTTATACATTAACCTGAATTTTGGCTACAAAAACATTCTTTAAAAAATGTTGTCAATGTGAGAATGCTAGGTGAAGAAGACAAAGAAATATTATTTTTAAACTATTAGTGGGTTTTAAACTTTAAAACGTTTCTACTTATGCAAATATTAGCTTCTAACTCTCATATGTATAATTATTTAGGAGTATGAATGATTAGAGACCAGGCAATTACAAGTTTATCTGGTTTATATATCCAAGTCACAATCTATTACAGGAAGTCATGGAAGGAACCTGAAGACAGGAGCCTGCTACTTACTGGCTCACTCATTAGTTTATGAGATTTATTCTGTATCCCAAGACCACATGCCTAAGAATACTATAATCCACAGTGGTCTGTGTCTTGGTACATCAATCATTAATGGAGGCAATACCTCATAGACAAGGCTAAAGGTCAATAAAATTCTTTAACTGAGGTTCTATTTTCCATCCTGAATCTTGGTTATGGCAACTGATGAAAAAACTGGCATGGACAAATGTAAGAATATGTATAACTAATGCAATGAAACATTAAAAACAGTTGATATTATTCCTTGATATGCCTGTGTATCCAAATGATTCTTTTCATCAGATTAATAGGTTCTGATATGAAAAATAATTAGAAACTCAAATCAAATCCAATGTAAACTTCTAAGTTAATATTAGAATATATATTGATACAAGGTTATTTCAAACACACAAGTTTTGCAGTTCAGTGTTTGCTTATTTCTTTTTAGCCCAGAACTGTCAGGAGCCATCATGGAACAAGCTAATAACTAGCAGGTGATCATACTGAAATGGCCTGCTTTGGATTATTATATAATCTGCCACAGGTTTGTTTTTATCGACCAAGGATGTAAGGGATTCATTTTAGGAAAGATTCCTGCTATTAATATGCTTTTCCTATTTTTAGTAAACAAATATAACAATCATTAAGTAATAGCACTCCCCTTTTGAGCAGATCTCTGGAGATCCACAAAGATGTACTGTCTTGTAGTGATGTTATACAGACAAATAGATGACTTCTTAAGTCTTAATGATGATCCTATAAGAATTCCTGTAATTATATCAATGATTATTAAGCTCTTTTATATTGGGACTGCTATTAGGTCCTTTTCTGATAATCAAAACTGTGATGAGAACTCTGCCAATCTTTCAAGTATCAACAGTAACCAGACTTTCACCTACACAGAGCACATTCCAAGAAGTTGCAAAACAATTAACCAAAGGTCATAAAAGGGAACTAATGATAGGTGCCAGGAGAGGAGATAAAATATTGACTGGGTTATCTATACAAAACTTCACTAATAACTTAGTTATGGTTTTAAACCTTCAGTGAACCTGTGGAGCTGAGACAGTTGACAGATGTTTATCCAGATAATTACTCCTTATAGATATGTAAGTAAACATTCTCTATTGTAAACTTCTATTTCAATTGATGATTTGATTTTTGTGTGAACTTGCGATGAACTTTGTAACATGTGATCATGTATCCTGAAAGATGTATAAGTAATTGGGACAAAGAGATGAGATGGAGACACAATAGAATTTTTTGCCTTTTCCCCAGATAGAGTAGAATTTTTCCCTTTTCCTGCTTAGGATCTTTCTACTTTTCCCCTTAGATAACTTTCATAGGAAACTTTTTTCCAATCTGCTTTTACATCATTTTAATTACATGCACATATTAAGGTCAGTTCTAGGTTGAAGAACTAGCAATATAATAGATGCAAATAGTGAAGGAACAAGAAAGACAATAAACACAAATAGTCAAAGAACATGCAAGGCAATAAACAAAGTTCCATGAACACTCCTGTGATTACTGTTTCTAAGGGCTTATTAGGATTACCAAAATTTCTGAACCTACTTCCCTATCCTAGCCCAAAGTCATTTTCATGCCTGAAGCCTACTTCTTTGTTCTAGCCTAAGATTTAGATTCCTGTCTCAAATTACTTCTTTGTTCTAGCCTAATGGCAGATTCATGCCTGAAGCCCATTTCTTTGTCCTTGGCCAATGCCAGATTCCTACCAAGCATCCCATTCCCTTGTCCTTGGCCAATATCAGATTCCTGCCAAGCAGCCCCAAAAGCTATCCACATCTACCCCTTTTTTATTGCATAAACAAGACTGAACCTGTCTTAGGTCCTTCTGACAAGAACACCTTCCTTACCAGTTGTGGAATATGCATTATCAAAAGCAATGCATTTCTGCCTTAGGTTGCTAATAAACTCTATAATCACCTCTCTAAGTGTTCTTTTTTTCCTCCTGTGACTTCAGACCAGCAGGGAAAGTTAGAGCCCAGCAGTTCCTGCTGAGATAGAACAAAGGCTGCATTGTTTAATCCTTCTTTGTTAGGTTACAGGTGTTAATCACCTAAGCCAGCAGTCTTTTATCCTCATAAAAAGCATGAAAGTTTATAGGACTTTTTAGAAGTTATCATCAACATTTCACTACAGTAGCTTTGAGACCCTCAAACTTTAAAGCCATCACCAGGGTCCTACACAGCACCCCCAAAACTACCTACCCTCTCTGGGCCAGGAGGCTCCCAGCACAGAACAGAGTTCCTCATGCTAATGAGGTACTTAGAGGCCTTGAGGGTTTAGCCAATAAGCATCCCTTCCTGGACATTCCCTCCAGCAAAAGTATTGCATCTCTGGTTCACCCCGAGAAGGTAGTATCCATCCGTTTTCTACAATGGACAGTCAATAAACAGTTTGGCAGCAAGGACTGCCTCTTCCATCAAGAACCACCAAGGGAAGCATGGAGAAGGCCTTTGCCTACAGAGCTACAGCCCAAGTCTCCTGCAGAAGGCCACTCCATGCTTTGGAACAACCACAGTTAAGCTAAGTAGAATTGCAAATGAGCTAAGATGGAGTTCCCCATTCCCCTAGCCTCAGGTTCAATATTCTCAGCCCATGGACCCCCAAATTTGTTCCTAACTCCTCATGAAGCAGTGGCTTCTGTCCAGGCCAAGCTCTTCATTGCAGGTCCAGGGAACCCTGTCCGTCTATTCCCAACAATTATGTGTGGTTTTCCAGCAGTCACTGGATGCCCTCCAGAGTGAAGGAACCTCAGACTAGGCCTTCCACATCATATGTTGCATTTTCACTTTCCCTGAGCCATGTATCAGTGCTTCACTAAAGCCCAGCACCAGATGGTGGCTGCGCAGGGTGAATACAGTCTATCATTTCACATTTTGTTTGACTAGCACCTCAGCAGCAAGGTGTAACACTGACCTACAGTAAAGCTAACAAATTATATAATGAATGAATAATAACTATGATGTCATAAAGATTATTAATATTAGAATGTATTTACATAATGCATTTATCACATTGTTTTCAGTGCTGGGGATTGAACCACTCACATTCTTATTGCCTTTTAAAAATACGTTGTGACTAGCATGTTTAGAAGAAGGGTTGGATCAAAGAAGGGTTGTTCATTAAAATAAAGAACTCTGTGCCTTAATTTAGAGTGATTGTCCTCTTTAAATGACCTCATTTCATGCTTTGTTCTTGTGTTTCACATAGCAGGTTGAATAGCCAAGTGGTGAGAAGTCATTTTCAGCTATCTATTTCTGTACTGAAGCTCAGAATGTCTTGCTGAGTAACTCTTCAGAAAGAGTCCTTTCTAGATTTATCCAGAATGAGAAATATGATTGGTTACAGAATAAGAATTTTTCATAAAGTTTCCAAAGAAAGTCATGAAGCATTAATTTAAAATGTGGATGTATCATGATAAAATTTGCAATGTCAATGTTACTTTTTGCTTGATAGAGTGAAATGATTTAACTTCCCTGAGTTGACATCTTTGAGTCTAATAAAATAATACTCAGGAATCAAAATCTGACTCATTACCTGTGCTTTAAGGAGAGTTCTAAAGGGTACACAGTGCTATATAATCTCTTTTATGGCTAATCCTGGACTCTCTCCTCCTCTAGGTAAAAGTTATTCTTGCATGGCAGTAACTGTATCAGCAAGAGACACTACAGCAGATCCATATGTTACTGCCTACTTCATCTGTGTTATCATTCTACATCATGCAAATCTTCCACCCAATAATTTCTTAAAATAATTAGCCACTGATCCTAGAGAAATTGCTTTACTATGATATCAGAAAACAAAATAATCCATTACAATTTTGGAATTTATTTTGATTGTCAAACAAAGTTTTCTTTATATGTTGATAATAGTGACCTCCATCTTTGCTGTTATTGTTACAATACTGACTTCCTGAAACAACTGTCAAAAATATTTTTTATATTTTATATATTTGGATATAGCTACTATAGCCCATAAGTACTGTAGTTCATGGCCAACATATTAAGAAAATGGGTTGGTAATGAGGTATAGATTCGGTCTGTAAAGCTTATGAACAATTGGATTATTAGCAAAATTCTTTGTGCTCTTCCATTTTCCATTTTGTGTTGCATATAATTTTATATCAAACTCATATCAGATCAGTTACAATAACATTTATTTAATTTATCCACATCATATATTTTTGCATAAACATGTTTCCTTCAGATATATACTTAGTGGTTGTTAGTTATCATTAGTTTTGCTAATCTAGAAACAGGCACCTTCTTAAGCTGTATGTTTTTCTGTATGCTTTGAAAACCATGTCATAACAACTGACATTATATCCATAGATACTCGTGTAATATTAAAGGCTATTTATGCTATTTCTATATTTGTGTAAAGTAATGCTGAGACTATAAATTTATGGCTTCATATTTATTCTTTTAATTTAATCTTTGTGTCTTTATCTTAGTCGTCTAGCCTATTTACTGTCTTTTTCCAAACTTTTCATTAGACATTTCATTGTCTAATGAATATTTAATATTCAAAATATTTAATTCTTTATGCACTATAGGAAACATCAATAAACTTGGCCTAAAAGAGAGAAAGAACAGATAATTTAGGTTCTTTCAGCCATTCTATGGCATCTTCTCAAATTTGTTGCATAGTCAAACCACCAACCAAGTCATCAAAAACATATGAGCATGGCAGAGATTAGAAAAAAAATCTCTCATTAGTAAGGCAGTTAGGCTGGAACCAGCTTCTGAATAATAAACCACTAAATCTTATACCATGTTTACCCTATAACTGTTCTGCCTCAGGACAGAGTTGTATAAACATATATTGACAATCTATCACCCAACTGCACAGATCTAACCAGAAGTTCAATAAAATTATTTTTATAGTAAAAAATTACATTTTGACTTTCAAAGGACAGGAATTAACAAATGAAACTGTTTATTTCTTCCAATTTAAAAGTGTAAATGCTCTTCAGAGAAAAACAAAAACAAAACTTAGGAGAGCTGTTTTAAGTAGATGAATAAAAACCTACAAAGGGGATTTAAAAATAACTTATGAATAGAAACTAAATTACTAGCTTCAGTTTATATTTGAAGCTGCATGTCAGATTTAAACACACACACATACAAGAGAGAGAGAGAGAGAGAGGGAGAGAGAGAGAGAGAGAGAGAGAAGAGAGAGAGAGAGATTTACATAGACACAGAGGTAAACACACATGGATTCCTAGGAATAGAAGGGAACAGGCATCTCTTTAAAGTCTCAAGACATGTTTTCTTTGTGTATTCCTTTTCCTTAGTTTTAACATAATAAAAGTATCAGTTAACTAGATCCTAAACACTGGAGTTAAGATAAATATTTATTGTTTGTAATCTAGAGGTTCTAAACCAGTAAAGTATATTTACTTTAATCAGAATTTTCCAAAATGCATATTCAAAATATGTCCACTATTTTGATTTATCCTAATGGAGAAGACCAAGGATGAGTGTCTTCATAAGCTTTAAAAACACTATGGAAGGTCACTTGACAATTATTTTATGCAGGAATAGATTTTATTTCAAATATCTATGAAATGATTAGTAATTTTATTGGGAGTATAAAATGAATAAGGTGAGATTTTGCATTTCACTCAAAACATACTTATGAGCTTTAATGTCTCTCTGGAGATTTATTAAAGTAGTAGAACAATAATGTATTTCCTGAGTATTAGTTCTATCACTCGAGTATTATTTCTTTCTTTGCCTCTTATTATCCAGATGAGATTCAGTTATCCACTCATCTTTAAAAGATACTCACATGGGAACCATGATAGAAAAGCAAAAGGAGACTTGACAGTTGTAACTGACTGAGTTGAGAATGTGGAGGTCATACAAGGTCAGGGATCCCGATTAAACACATTCTTGCTAGGGAATGATCATGAGAGAGTTCACAGTGTATAAATTACAATCACACTACAAAAGAAGAGATGGGAGTGTGTAAGCAAGTATTGGAATTTCAGTTATGATCAAGAGAGGCTGGCAACCGAGACACAAAACAGGAGAGGACTTCAATCGTTCTTGGAGCCTACAGACTAGTAAAACCTGCCAATATCTCCATTTTGTTCCAGTGGTAATGATTTTTGAAATTCTGGCCTCCAAGCCTATTAGAAAAAACAACCACACTCATTGTAATTCATTATAACAATCATTATAAACTCATTATAACAACCAAGAAGAAACTAACACAAAGAAAAGTCAATGGGTATTTAATAATTTAGTATAATGTTGTGCCTAATGGCATGAAGGAAATCTGGAAGCTTGTCAGATGTTATGCATTTCCAAATTTGATGGTAAACAGGGGTATTATTAATATATGGTATCTCCCATAAGAATTGAGAAGCTAGTAAGCTTTTTCTTAGTAGTCTAGTTTAAGATCCCACCCATTTCTTACCTGAGCCTTTCTCCCTGATATTTTTTTTTTTTTTTTTGCAGCAAATAATCTTTAATGGTGAGGTAATGTCTTGTTCCAAGACTAAAGTCATAAATATTATGAAAGAGGTGAATTCTCCAAGTTCAGTGTTCCTCAAATGACCATTAATCCACTGAATGCACAATACCCACCTGAGACCCTTTGTGCCATCTTTGTGAACTTATAAACTCATTATGAACACACAGCTATGATCTCTTCTGTTGGTAGACTTTGTTCTGACCCAGGTGTCTCAAATCTTCTGGCAGTATCAATAAAACATAACAGATTCAGTATCTTGGAAAGTGTGTCAGCAATAGTTAGAAAAATCTGGAAGTATTCCTTAGTTTTCTTCATGGCTGAAATTTTATAGATGGTTATACAAGAAAATCAAAGGAAAGATATCCAGGCAGAATGGTGAACATTTCATGCCCATGCTTGATTAGGATCACTCACTACTTGTAAGAGAAACATTTGATCATGGACCTTTGTCTATCATTCAAAATGTGAAAACTCACTCAATTTCTCCTAACAAAGCCTATAGAAAAATTTTAGGGGAATGCTGAATATAAAGGAAACTTCTGCCTAATTGTTTCAAAATTATAATCTTCTAGAAGGACAGCACTCATTGTAAAGCCTAGTGTCAGCATAATTTTAGCACAGTGAGTTGCCTCACCGGTTACTGCAGCATAGATCATTTGTCAGAATGTCATTTATCAGTCAAAATTTAGTGGTACTAGCATCCACTACAGGAAGTGTTTCTGTGATGTTAAATCAACACATTTATTAATAAATCTTAGATTAGATCATTAGAGGTTTATACGGGAAACAATATTGCATTACAGCATAAATTGAACGTTTACCCCATGAATGAATGATTATTGTCAGATGCATGCAAGGAAGAAAAATACAAATATGATAATGCACATATTTCTCCGAGGATCTAGAATTTCAGTTGTACTTAAAAGACTAGTAAACAAGTAAGAAGTATAAATAATACTTCTGTTTTTATTGGACATTTTATTTATTTACATTTCAAATCTTATCCCCTTTTCTGGTTTCTCTCCAGAACCCCCCTATTTCATCCCCCTCCCCTGCCTCTGTGAGAGTGCTACCCCACCCTCCCACCCATTCCCACCTCCTTGCCCTGACATTCCCCTACACTGGGGCTTCTCCTATTGATGCCAGATGAGACCATCCTCTGCTACATATGCAGCTTGAGCTATGGGTTCCCCCATGTGTACTCTTAGGTTGGTGGTTTAGTCCCTGGGAGTTCTGGGGGAGTCTGGATGGTTGATATTGTTGTTCTTCCTATGGGGTTGCAAACCCTTCAGCTCCTTCATTCCTTTCTCTAACTCCTCCATTTGTGGACCCTGTGCTCAATCCAATGGTTGGCTGTGAGCATCCACCTCTGTATTTGTCAGACTCTCGCAGAGCCTCTCAGGAAACAGTTTTATCAGGCTCCTGTGAACAGGCACTTCTTGGCATCTACAATACTTATTATCTAATGTGCTATCAAAAGTATATGCAAAGGAAGGAAGTGTGATTTCTATGATAAAAATTAGGCAGGTGAGAGGATTAACATTTCATTGAGAAAAATGATACAATCCACAGAAATCAGAGATTACAGATAGCTTAAAGTAGAATAAATCAGATAGCAACATGTTCAAATTAAGGGAGAAACTTGCAATATATAAAGCAAAATCTCTTATCTAGAATTATTTGCAGTAACTAAGAAGAATGGTATATATTTTATGTGTGTGTGTGTATGTATAATGTACTCTTTATATAAGTATTTTTAATATAAAGTACATTGTTGACTATAAATAATAAATATATAAATAACCTTGCGAAGAGAAACACATGTTCCTAGTTAAGTTCTAGTTGGTTGGATATAAGGCACTGCATGAAGTTCAGATATATTTTAACTTTCATACAATAGAGTATTAGAACACCCACAAACTGTTTAGAATTTTCAAGAGAACTAGTTGCAAGAAGACACTTTTAAAATTTTCCCCTTTAAAAATTTTTTAAAAAAACAACAAATACCCTTTTTTAAAAGAAATTTTCCCAAAAAAAATTTTTTTTTAAAATTTTTTTTTTAAAAAAAAAATTTTAATTTTTTTTTTTAAAAGGTTTTTTTAAAAAATTTTTTTTTTTTTTTTTTTTTAAAAAAATTTTTTTTTTTTTTTAAAAAAAAGGGGGAAAAAAAATTTTTAAAAAAAAAAAAAATTTTTTTAAAAAAAAAACCAAAAAACCCTTTTAAAAAAATTTTTTAAACCCAAAAAATTTTTTCCCTTTTTTTTTTTTCCCCCCTTTTTTTTTTGGGGGGGAAAATTTTACCCAAAACCCCCCCCCCCCCCCCTTTTTTTAAAATTTTTTTTCCCAAAACCCTTTTTTTTGGGTTTGGAAAAAACCCAAAATTTTTTAATTTTTTTTTTTTTTTTTTTTTTTTGGGGGTTTTTTTTTTGTTTTTTTTTTTTTTTTTTTTTCCCATTTTAAAATTAAAAAATTAAAAAAAATTCAAAAAAAAAAAAAAAAAAAGGGGGAAAAAAATTTTTAAAAAAAATTTAAAAATTTGGGGGGGAAAAAAATTTTTTCAAAAAAAGGTGGTTTTTTTTAAAAATTTTTTTTCAAAAAAAAAATTTTTTTAAAAAAATTTTTAAAATTTCCCCCTTTTTTTTTTTGGGGAAAAAAAAAAAAATTTTTTTTTCCCCCTTTTTTGGGAAAAAAAAATTTTTTTTTTTTGGGTTTTTTGGGGTTTATTTTTTTTAATAAAAAAAAAAAAAGGGGAAAAAATTTAAAAAAAAAAGGGGGGAAAAAAAAAGGGGTTTTTGGGAAAAAAAAAAAAAAAAAAATTTTTTTAAAAAAAAACCCAAAAAAGGGGTGAAAAAAAAGAAAAAAAAAAAAGGGGGCAAAAAAACCCCGGTTTTTTTGGGTTAAAACCCCACAAAAAAAAATCACCCCCCCCCCAAAAAAAAAAAACCCCCCACCACACCCCCACCCCCCGGGGGTTGAAAGAAAATTAAAATTTTAAGGGGGGGGTTTTTAATTTTAAAAAAAAAATTAAAAAAAAAAAAAAAAAACAAAAACCCCAAAAAGGTTTTTTAAAAAAAAAAATTTTTAAAAAAAAATTTTTTTTTTTAAAAAAAAAATTTTTTTTAAAAAAAAAAAAAATAAAAAAATTTTTTAAAAAAATTTTTTTTTTTTTTTTTTTTTTAAAAAAATTTTTTTTTTTTTTTTTTAAAAAAAAAATTTTTTTTTTAAAAAAAAAAAAAAAAAAAATTCAAAAATTAAAAAAAAAAAAAAAAAAATTTTTTTTAAATTTTTTTTAAAAAAAATTAAAAAAATTTTCCCAAAAAAATTTTTTTTTTTTAAAAAAAATTCCCAAAAAAAATTAAAAAATTTAAAAGTTTTTTGGGAAAAAAAAATTTTAAAAAAAAAATTTTAAAAAAGGGGCCCCCCAAAAATTTTTAAAAAAAAATTTTTTTTTTTTTTTTTAAAAAAAATTTAAAAAAAAACCCCTTTTTAAAAAAAATTTTTTTTTTTTTTTTTTGGAAGGGGGGGCCCCCCTTTTTAAACCTTTTAAAAAAGCTCCACTTTTAAAACCGGGAAAAAAGGGTTAACCCTTTTTTTTCTTTGTTTTAAAAGGGGGTTTTTTCCCCCCTTTTTTTGGGGGGTTTTTTTTTTGGGTCTTTTTTTTTTTTTGGGGGGGCCCCCCCAAAATTTTTCCCCTTTGGGGGGGGTTTTTGGGGGGGGTTTTTTAAAATTTTGGGTTAAAAAAAAAATTTTTTTTTTAAAAAAAAAAAATTTTTTTTTTTTGGGGGGGGAAAAATTTTGGGAAATTTAAAAAAAAAAAAATTTTTCAATTTTTAAATTTTTAAAAAAAAAAAACCCCCCAAAAAAAAAAAGGGGGGGTTTTTAAAAAAAATTTTTTTAAAATTTTTTTGGTTTTTTTTCCCCAATTTTTTTTTTAAAAAAAAGGTTTTAAAAAAATTTTTTTTCCCGAAAAAAAATTTTTTTAAAAAACCCAAAAAACCCCCAAAAAGGGGGTTTTTTTTAAAAAAAAATTTGGAAACCTAAATTAAAGGAAAAAAGGGTTTTTTTTTTTTTTTAAAAAAAATTTTAAAAAAGGGGAAAAAACTTAAAAAAAAAGGGGTTTTTTTTTTTTTAAAAAAAAAATTTTTTTTTAAAAAAAAAAATTTTTTTTTTTTTTTTTTAAAAAAAAAAAAAAAAAGGGAAAAAAAAAAAAAAAAAAAAAAAAAATTTTTTTTTGGTTTTCCCTTGCCCCCCCCCGGGGTTTTTTTTAAAAAAATTCCCAAATAAAAAAAAAAAAAAAAAAAAATTTTTCCCTTTTCCCCCCCCCTTTTTTTAAAAATTTTCCCCCCCCCCCAAAACCCCTTTAAAAAACCCCCCAAAATTCCAAACCCCCCCTTTGGGAAAAAAAAAAAAACCCCCCTTTTCCCCCCCCCCCTTTTAAAAAAAAAAATTTTTAAAAACCCAAAATTTTAAAAAACCCAAAAAAACCCCCCCAAAAAAACCCCCAAAAAAATTTTATTTTTAAAAAAAAGGGGGGCCCCCAAAAAAATTTAAAAAAATTTTTTTAAAAAAAAAAAATTTTTTTTAAAAAAAAAAAAATTTTTTTTTTTTTTTTAATTTTTTTTTAAACCGGGGGGGAAAAAAAAATTTTTTAAAAGGGGGCCCCCCCTTATTTTAAAAAAAAAATTTTGGGGGGTTTTTTTTCCCCCTTTTGGAAAAAGGAAAAAAAATTTTTTTTTTTTTAAAAAAGGGGAAAAAAAAACCCCCCCAAAAGGGAAACCAAAAAAAAGGGTTTTAAAATTTTTGGGGTAAAAAATTTTTCCAAAACCCCGAAGGGAAAAATTTTAAATTTTTTTAAAAAAAAAAAAAAAAAATTTTTTTTTTTAAAAATTTAAAAGGGTTTTTAAATTTTTTATTTTGGGTTTAAAAACCCCAAAAAAATTTTTTTTAACCCGGTTTGGTTTTTTTAAAAAGGGGGGGGTTTTTTTAAAAAATTTTTTTGGGGGGTTTTTGGGGGGAATTTTGGAAAAAGGGGGGGGGTTTAAAAACCTTTTTTGTTTTTTTAAAAACCTTTTTTTTAAATTTAAAAATTTTTTTTTTTTTTTTTTAAAAGGTTTTTTTAAACCCCAATTTTTTTTTAAAAACCCCCTTTTTTTTTTTAAAAACCAAACCTTTTTTTTAAAAAAAAAAAAAAAAAAAAAGGCAAACCGGGGGGGGTTTTTTAAAAAAAAAACCTTTTTTTTTTGGGAAATTTTTAAAATTTTTTAAAAAATTTTTTAAAAACTTCTTTTTAAAAAATTAAAAAAAATTTTTTTTCAAAAAAAAATTTTTTTTTAAAAATTTTTAAAATTTTTTAAAAAAAAAAAATTTTTAAAAAAATTTAAAAAATTTTAAAGGGAAATTTAAAATTTTAAATTTTTTTTTTTTTTTGGGAAAAAAGGGGGGGGAAAATCCTTTTTTTGGGGAAAAAATTTAAAAAAGGGAAAAAAATTTTTAAAAAATTTTTAAAAATTTTGGTTTTTGGGAAATTTAAACCCCTCTCGGGTTTTTAAAAAATTTTGGGGTTTAATGAAAAAAATTTTTGAGTGTTTATCCCGTATGTACTGCAGATAAAATTATCCATGGCCCTGAGGTCAGTATTACTATTTTGGCAAGCTTCAAAAAAAGGGATATTTTAAAACTTGATCATGCTAGCCTTTTTTTTCCCCCGAGAATTTTTTTTTTTTCCCGTCATTGTGTTAAAAAATTTTCCCTTTTTTAAACATCAACATGTTGGCCGCCCAAAATACAAAAAAATTTAACTTGAAAATGGGGGGCCCCCAAACAGGGGTTATAAAAATTTAAAAGGGGGGCAAAACCAAAAGGGCATTTAAAATTTAGCCAGGGAAACCCTTTCCAAAACCCAAGACAGAAGGGGCTTCCTTTTTAAAAGAAAATTCCATATGGGTAAGGAAAGCACTCTTTTCAGTATGAAACCCAAGATAGGCTCCCGCCCGTTTAAAAAAAAAAAATTAAAAGGGGAAAAAGGCGAAACCTTTTGGGGTTTTTGGGCCCAAGGGCTGGGGATGGGGGCCCGGACAAGGAATAGGCTTCAGGGGAATGGAACATTTGGCTTTGAAACCCCAAAAAAATTTTAGGGATGAATATAAAAAAATTTGGGTAGAAAAAGGGAAATTGGCTTCAGACAAAAAAAAACTTTTGGGCCCAAACAGGGAAGTAGACTCATTGCCCTTTTTTCATAGATAAAACCCCTTTGAAAGGAGTGAACATGGGAGTGTTCACTTAAATTTGGGGTTTTTAAACCTTGCTTTTCTTTTTACTATTTGTATTTATTGTCTTTTTTTTGGGTTTCCCTTTAAAAAATTTACATCTATTGTATTGCTAGTTCCTTTTCCTAGAACTGACCTTAATTCATGCATGCAACTAAAATGGTATATAAGCAAAAAAGGAGGAAGGGATAGATAGGGAGTTCTAGGGAGGGGAACTTACTTTTTCATGAATTCTTTGAGAATTCATACAATGTTGTTTGATCATATTCACTACCCAGCAACTCTTTCCGGTTTCACCTTCTTTTTCCTTCCTACCAATATTATTGGAGGGGAAATGGGGAAAAAGGATGATATTTGTATAGTAAATAAATAAAATATCCAAAAAGACACAAAACAAAAGAAAAAAAGAAAATATCTAACAATGTCCAAAATAGTGCAATTTGTTTCTTAATAGTAAAATATAAAATATTGAATCATTAATCAGAAAATGTTACCAAGAATAATTTAATAAACATTATTTTACTGAACATGATTTTGTCTCAAGTACTAAAAGGTAACTTGAACATTGTAATCTCTAGATCTGGTTTTATATAGGAGTTTTCTTATACTGATTGTTTTTAATAGAACTTTTCTCTTTTATTCATTTGTATATCGATTTATTATTGATAGCACATATATACCATCTCTTGTGAAATTTTTGGCTGTTCTTTCTCCACAAAGGTTGTTAAGACACATCTGTGTGGTTTCTTATAATGTTTTATTTTTATGTTCATATATTTTAAAATATATGCATAATAGCACATGTAGTTATAAAGATGTTTGTACCAGGTAAACTAGGGAATCTAGACCATTGTGACTAAATCAACTAATGATTGAATAGCACGTATGGTGTCTTACACCATTAGAATATATTATAGCTACAAATATAAAGCATGTGGGTTAAAAGAATATGTGCAAAAGAAAGGCAAAAGCATAAGAGCCAGAGGTATGTGTGACAGCAAGGAAACTTGTTCTGCATTCAGCAAGGCAACTGAGTGAATGAATTCAGAAGTTGAGATGTGGTATGTAAGTTTTGAACAAGCCTAAAGGAAACCAAATCCTAGAGAGGGGGATGGGAAAGGAAGGAAGATCCACCTTAACTTAGGATTGCTAAGTGTTGAGAAAGGGAGGATCAATTTTTTCTGGAGCATATCCCCTTATAAATTGGCTACAGACCATGAATAGCAATGAATAGAATAGCCACATGTTCAATAATGCTTGAGGAGAACAATTTAGCACTGATACTGACAAGAAATAAGAAATAATATTGGTAGGAAGGGAAAGGAAGGTGAAACCGGAAAGAGTTGCTGAGTAGTGGATATGATCAAACAACATTGTATGAATTCTCAAAGAATTCATGAAAAAATAAATTCTAACTAGAAATAGTGGCACACATATCTATTTTTAGTCATCCAACACTTTCATTTTGCTTAAAAATCAAACAAATAAATAGAAAAAATAACACAGTCTGTTGATGAAATCTAAATGTGTATGACTGAAGGTCAGCTTACTGAAACAGAAAAAGAAACTCCAAGTTCTCTAAAAACTTACAATATTTCTACAGTGTCTCATCTAAGTAGGCAGAAGATATTTCGCCTATACTACAACATGTTTTCTGATCTGAGCCAGAGGTGGACAAGCTACTTGTATCAAGACAATTCTACTTCTATCAGTGATTTAGTTTGCAAGGAAAACATAATATTCATGTTGAAATATAAAAGAATTATACAAAGCTAGTTTTTAATATACTAACAAAAATATCTAAGAATAAATGCGATAAAAGTTGGCATATTAGTATTATGGAGGGGAAATAAGTGATCAAAGAGTGTTGAAGAGAAAAGAAGACATTTGCAGTGACTCTGGATAAAACAAGTCTAATAAATCCCTGTTATGAAAAACTTCAATGGTTCCTTGGAACTTGGAACACACAGAATATAGCAACAGTGAAAGGTGGTTTGATCATCTTGCTACTTCTTGGAACTTTAGGAAGTCTATCTAACTTTAAACTCACATGCCTCTTTAATTACTCATTTTTAGAAACAACTTGTAGAAATTAAAATTATTATTTCATTGCTATCAAAGAGAAAAGCTATTACACCCATAGATATTGATAGAGACATAGTTGTAGCTTTGGATTTTTCTATAAACCTACTTTATTTTTTATTAAAAAGTATATTTTGATGTGTATAAAAAGTTGATAACTAAATGTGTATAGAAGATCGCAGGGTTTTAAAATATTATAGATGATTACATTTTTATTACTTACTTTACATCTCACTTAACCCCTCCTGGTCACCCTCTCTCACAATCTTCCCCCATCCCTCTGAGCAGGTTGGGTCTCCCCAGGGTATCTTCCCATGCTGGGATATCAAGTTTCTAAGAGGCTAGACACATCCTCTCCTACCAAAATCAGATATAGCAACCCAGCTAGAACATATCCCACATACAAGCAACAGTTTTTGGGATAGTCTCTACTCCAGTTGTTCAGGGCCCATAAAAGAACCAAACTGCACATCTGCTATATATGTGTAAAAAGGCATAGGAACAGCCCATATATGCTCTTTGGTTGGTTGCTCAGTCTAAGAGTCCCAAGAGTCCAGGTTAGTTGGGTCTATTGGTCTTCCTGTGGAGTTCTAATGTGCTGCTATACTTCTTCCTATTCTTCCATATGAGTCCACAATCTCCATTCAATGTTTGGCTGTGGGTGTCTGCATCAGTCTGAGTCAGTTGCTGGGTGGAGCCTCTCAAAGACAGCCATGCTAGACTCCTGTCTGCAAGCTTAATAGAATATAGTGTCAGGAATTGGTGCTTGCTGAAGGGATGGGTCTCAAATTGGACAAGTTATTGGTCAGCTATTCCCTCAGACTCTGCTCCATAACTCTTGCCTTATAGACAGAATAAATTTTGAGTCAAAAATTTTGTGAGTGGGTTGTATCCCTATAGCTCCAGTGGGGTCCAGGCCTGACTACAGGAGGTGGTCCTTTCATGTTCTATGTTCTCACTGCTATTAGTCACAGCTAAGGTCACTCCCATTGACTTTTGGGGACCTCCCTTATCCTAAGTCCCTGCCATATCCTAGAGATGCCCCCTATTACCCACCTCCATCAGTTACACAGTTCCATTCATTTTTATGGTCATTTGGCAATCTCTCTTCATACTTGAACCAAAAGCCCCACCCATTCCTTAACATATCCCCTCTTCCACTCAGATCCCTCCCTCCTTCAGGCATCTAAGTGAGTTTCAAGCATTCTTGCCTGTACCTTCCTTCTTGTTTAGCTTCTTTGGGTTTGTGGACTGTAGCATGAGTATGCTGTATTTTATGGGTATATCCACTTATATATGAGTAGATACCATATATACATCTGTTTAGGACTAGGTTACCTCACTCAGAATGATATTCCCAAGTATATTTGCTTGCATAGTTCATGGCATCTTTGTTTTTAATAGCTGAATTCCATTTTGTAGATGGATTGTACTTCATTTGTGTTGTCAATTCTTCAGTTGAGAGACATCTAGATTGTTTCCAGTTTCTGGCTATGATGAATAAATGTGCTATAAACATAGATGAGCAAGTGTCTTTGTGGATGGTGTAGTGTTTTTTGGGTATATGCCCAGGAGTGATAAAGCTCGGTCTTGAAGTCAAACTATTCCTGGTTTCTGAGAAACTACTAAATTAATTTTCAAAGTGGTTGTAGAAATTTACACTCCTACCAGCAATGGAGAAGTGTTCCTTGCGTTTCGCATCCTTCCTAGCATGTGCTCTCTTGAGAGTCTGATCTTGGCCATTCCAATGCGTGTACAATGGTAACTCAGACATGTTTTGATTTGCTTTTCCCTGATCACTAAGGATCTTGAGCATTTCTTTAAGTGATTCTTAGCCACTCGAGATTCTGTTGTTGAGAAATCCCTGTTTAGCTCTATAATCCATTTTTTTAAATTGAATTATTTGGGTTGTTAAAGAATTCCTTGAGCCCTTTGTCAGATGTAGGGTTGCTAAAGATGCTTTTCCAATCTGTAGGCTATTGTTTTGATCCATTGACAGTGCCCTTTGTTTTACAGAAGCTTTGTAGTTTTATTTATCAATAGTTGATCTTAGAGCCTGAGCCACTGATGTTCTGTTTAGGAAATTGTCTCCTGTACCTGTGTGTTCACAAGTATTTCCCACTTACTCTTCTATGAGATTTAGTTTACCCAGTTTTATGTTGAGATGCTTGATCCACTTTGATTTGAGGTTCTTGCAAAGCTGAAAGAATGGATCTATTTTCATTCTTCTACATGTAGAGATCCAGTTAGACCAGTATTATTTGTTTAGGATACTTTCTTTTTTCTATTGTATGGTTTTGCCTTCTTTATTAAAAATCAAGTGTCCACAAGTGGGTAGGTGTGTGTATGAGAGAGAGAGAGAGAGAGAGAGAGAGAGAGAGAGAGAGAGAGAGAGAGAGAGAGATTATTTTTCTGGGTCTCCTATTCCATTCCATTGTTCAACATGTCTCTTTCTGGTTTTGTACCAGTACAATGCAGCTTTTATCATTATTGCTCTGTATTATAGCTTAAGGTCAGGAATTGTGATTCCTCATGTCTTTTATTCTTCAGATTTTTTTTTTTTTTTGGATACCCTGGAGCTTTTTTCCATCTGAAGTTGAGTAGGTCTATAAACTTTAGAATTTTGATAGGGATTGCATTGAATCTATAGATTGCTTTTAGCAAGATGATCATTTTCACTTTATTAATCCTATCTACCCATGGACATGGGAGATTTTTCTATCTTCTGATATCTTCTTCAATTGCTTTTATAAGGACTTGAATTTCTTATCATATTAGGCTTTTCATTTGCTTGAGTAACACCATGATATTTTATATTCTTTATGGCTATTGTGCAGGGTGTTGTTTTCCTAATTTCTTCCTCAGCCTTTTTATCTTATGTATAAAAGAAAGCTAATGGTTTTTTTAGTTAATTTTATATGCAGCCACTTTGTTGAAGTTGTTTATCTGATGTAGGTATTATCTGGTAGAGTTTTGGGGGTTGCTTATATATTCTATATCATCCACAAATAGTGATACTTTGATTTCTTCCTTTCCAGTTTGTATTCTCTTCATCTCTTTTATTTGTCTTATTGTTCTGGTTAGAACTTCAGGTACTATATTGAATAGATAGGGAAATAGTAGCCTTGTCTTGTCCCCGATTTTTGTAGAATTGTTTTAAGTTTTTCTCCATTTAGTTTGATGTTACCTATTGGTTTGTTGTATATTGCTTTGATTATCTCTAGGTGTGTGCCTTGTGTTCTTGATCTCTCTACAACTTTTAACATAAAGGGATGTTGGATTTTGTCAAAGGCTTTTTCAGCATATAATGAGATTATAATGTGATTTTCTTCTATCAGTTTGTTTTTATGGTGGATTACATTAATGGATTATCATATATTCAAACATCCCTGGGATGAAGCTTTCTTGGCTATGGTGCATGATGTTTTTTATATGTTCCTGGGTTCAGGTTGCTAGTATTTTATTGAGTATTTTTACATAAATGGTAATAAAAGAAATTGGTTTAGGTATCTGGTGACTGTGGCCTCACGGAATGAGTTTGCGACTGTTCCCTCTGTTTCTATTTTGTAGAATATTTTAAGGAGTATTGTGTTAACTTTTCTTTGAATGTCTGTTAGCTTTCTGCATTGAAATCATCTGGCCCTGTTTGGTTTTTGTTTTGTTTTGGGTGGTTTTTGTTGTTGTTTCTGTTTTTGTTTGATAGACTGCTTCTCTTTCTTTAAAAGTTATAGGGCTGTTTAAGTAGTTATCCTGGTCTTGATATAATTTTTGTAAGTGGTATCTTTCTAAAAATTCATCCATTTCATTAATATTTTCCAATTTTCTGGAGGTCAGTCTTTTGAAATAAGACCTAATGATTCTTTTAATTTCCTCAGTGTCTGTTGTTATGTCTCTTTTTTCATTTCAGGTTTTGTTTATTTGGATACTGTTTCTCTGTCTTTTGGTTAGCTTGTCTAAGGTCAACTACTTTATTAAATGTTCTTAAACGCTTCAACCTCCCTGTAACCCAGCAACCAAACGTAGAGGAGAAAGAAGTTTAATAAGAAAAGGAGGTCATGGACCTGTTGAGTAGTTGGTCTTTAGGATGATTCCGCTATTTGTTGTAAAGATACCAACATTCTGCCCAATAATAAACACCAAACCGGAATCAATAGTAATGGTACTCCTGTCTTTGAAGAATATTTACAATAGCCAGGGCATGAATCAGTCTATTAATGATGTCTGAATAAAGAAATTATGAGCCATATTCAGATAAACATAAATCTGATCCATGATGAATTACTGATTTGTGATCCAAGTAAACATCTTTTCATAGTATTCAATATGAAAATATTAAAAATAATTTATTAATGAGATCTAAGGATTTATTTTTTGTTATTGTTCTTGTTTTCACTTCTTTTCACTTGTCTATCTTATTTGTAGCCCTGTATTAGCCTTAATTCAAACATATTCCCAGAGTCAAGGAACATTTAAAAGTAAATCCTTGAGCTTATGTGTATAAAATAGTGGTGGAATAATAGTTGACTTGTATTTCAAGTATCTGGGTTCAATTTATTGCATCACAAAGGTAAAGATAAAATAACAAAAATTACATAGAAATTATCATTTAGATACTCTTTATTTTTAATTTATGACAATTATTAAATAAAATTACATATAATGTTTTAAGAATTAATTAAATTAGGAGGCCTTATAAGAAAGGATTTAACTTGCCCAATCATATGATTACATGTAGCATTGATTTATGGTAAATGCATTAAAAAGTGTTGGGATTAGGTAGGTGCTGTGATGCATTGGAAGATTTAAAAATGAAGCAATATCATTAATAAATATAGAGAAATCTCTCTATATAAGCTAGAAGATATTAAGCCTTCTAACTAATGTACCTTGTTAATTAACATATATTATTAACCATAATAAGTAATTAATTTAGATTAGTCAAAAGTAAATTGTATAATTAGCATTTAAACAGAAGTCTCATTTAATTACCTTCATTAACATCAAGAAGAAACAATAAAAATGATTATGCTCTCCTCACACAAAAAGACTGCATTGTATTATTCTATTCTTTTGCAATTGAATTGTTCCTCTATCAAATATTTTAGAATAGTTTTTAATTTTCTAATTATTTTAAGGTAATTTAATGGTGTGTCTTTTACATAATTCTGTGTTTGTTCTGCTTTAAGTAGAGTATAGTAGTGAATACAGTTATATAGGACAACAATAATAAGCTCTCAAATATTTGGAAATGAGCATGTTGTAGAGTTCTCCCTTTCCAGAACTTACTCTACTCATTAATTAGCCCAGAAATTTCTTTTACTAAAAACATTTCATTCTAAACATTCTCTTGCTATTCGTTTTATAAAATTTTAAGTTGGTTAAGTGTATGTCAAACTAGTTTACATGAAGATGTGACTTTGCTAAGGGCCCAGAAGCCACTTGGAAAAGATCTAGGTGTCACAATGGCTGTATGGGCCTTCAGTGATAGTTCATATAGGAGCAGCTGACAGTGCAATCCAAGAAAAGAATGAATTAGACTATTTGTCCTCTTTCTTGTTCTGGAGGCATAAAACAAAAATGCATTAGCCACAATTATATCAGCTCTTCTGCCCTTTCCTTTTCTCCTCGATGAACCCAATCAATCAAATCCTTAAATAATATGTTTTATACTCTGGCCTTGTGGTTAGGAGTCAGTGATGCAGCTAAGAGCACACTGCATTTCACATGCCTATGATGTCACATGTCACAGTCTCTATAGAAACCTTTCTTTCCCATGAGAAGGAAGACCACAAACATTCTAGGAAAAGAGATTGGATTATATTTTATATAATATAAATAGTGGTTGCTAAGTACTGGTGAGTAAATATTACTTCTGTCTCTAGGTTTCTCAAAGAACCTTATAACTGGCCTAATCATAAAACAAGAGTCTTTCAAGTTTCATGTTATGAGATGAAAACACTTTTACAAGAGTTTAACACTAAAATAAAGGATAAAGTAAAGGATATATAGATATCTTAATAAAGTAAAGGATAGATAGTTAGATAAATAGATAGATGAGATATATATTGATCTATTGAGGAAAGATTGGAATCTTTAGTTGGACCTGATAATTTGTTTCAAAAAATTGAGTTGAACTATAACTAGAAGTCACTTATTATGGTTGTGCCATTAAGCCCCAAACTGACATATGGTGATCTTCTCATATTCACAATATATCATGATCTATTAAGGAGACTGAAGTCTTTGGTTTGGATCAGATAATTTGTTTCAAAAGATTGAGTTGAACTAATATGACTTTCCTCTAATTCATGATTAGATTTCATTTAAAATTAATTTCAGACAAATGTGCCATGGATTTGAAAGCATGAATATAAGAATCTCCTTCCTTTACACATTCTTTAATATGCTATCACCAAGCAGTGCACTTAGCCTTTCTTTCTTCTATACAGAATAATTTTCTGAATACAAAGACAAACATATATTTTTAATATACACTCTACACATAGCCCCAAAGTTAGGGAAGTTCTGAAATCTTTTGGCTTTGTGAGATGAGAGTGAGATAAGATAGTCCATGTCCTAAGGCTTCAGATCTGTGTTTTAGGAGATACAACAGCAGAGAAGGAAAAACTTAGAGATGTGGGAGAAAACTATAATATTTGTTTCTTGGATTTCTACTATGGGATCTCCATCTGGCTTATATGACACATGCTATCTCTAGGATTTCTGATGTGTTGCCTTTGATTGTATACCATCCATGTCCTCCTGTCAAAGGATATTACAAGTTTTGAAAAATAAATATATAATACATTTATCATTTACTTCTATGATTTATGTTCCTCAACTTGTGGAGCCTGCATACTTGTAGCAATAAAAATGTGCTACACCATCTGGGCTATGCTACACCGGGAAATATTGTGTTTCAGGTTTCTCAGATGTATCTAATCCAGTCTTCATTCCAATTATCAGAATCCTATGCTTTCTCTATATAAACCAGGATGCTGTGTAGTTGACATACTGGATCATATTGAAGTTTTCTAAGATTTTCAATGCACTTTGTCCTTTAGCTGATAGTTTTCACAGTATAATAAAAGATGTCTTCTTTCTTGAGTCTGTGATTCTTTTTATTTAACTCCTATAGAGCAACCTACAATCACCAGATGCCTCCCCAGTCAACAGCCACTGTGTCCTTGTATCTCATATGTGTTTGAGATAGTGAATGCACCACTCTATTTACTATCTTTATCAAATTCCATTCCACCAACTGCAAAACACCATCCTTTTCAAAACAATCCTTTTCTTTCCTGAAATGCTCTTGCCCCTACTCCCCCAAATAATATAAAAACTTCCTTGCATGTTATCTACTGTCTTATACGCACTCCTTTCCTTTGCATATATCAAATGCCAAATAATTTGGGTAACATTGATTTCTGCCTTTCTAATTCTATTTTCTTAATATTCAGGCTACTTTAAAACTAATCTATTAAAATTTCAACTTATATTTTCTACATTTTTTATCAGATGAAGCTTATAAGGTGAATGGAGTCTTAATTAGTTTCTTCACTCCCCCTATTTCTTTGCTGTTCAGATTTTAAAGATTATGGTTGATTCACTAAAAGTTGTATGTTTTTTGATGTTCATAACAGAGCTAAATAGTTTTTTATTTTTCTAGAAATAATAATCATCTTAACCTGAAAACTGTGTTTGAAGAATTTTGGGAGGAGAGGGTAGATTTGGTGTGGAAAAGAAATAAATAAACAGCACAATTCAGAAGGAAAGTTGAGGAAACCCCATGAGATGGTTAATAAGGACTCTCAAATTAACAGGATCTAGAATCACCCAGGGTACATGCCTCTCAGAATGCCTGTGAGGAACTATTAAGATTAGGGAAGCAAATGTAAGAAAACCTCCTTACCTGTAGGCAATACTATTTTAAGGGCTGGAACCCTGGGATGAATTTAAAGGAGAGAATCGCTGAGCAGGGCATTCATTTATTCCTGCCTGCAGGTGTACTGTGGCCAGCTGGTGTAAGCCCCACTGTCATGCTTTCTCCTACATGATGAGTTGTACTTTAGCAACCTGAATCACATAACCTTCCCTCCAAAAATTCTCTTGTCAAGTATTTTGTCATAATAACAAATAACTAATGGAAATAATAATTTCTAAAACTATAAATATACAAGCACGTGTTCAAGACAATACAACAAAGGAATAGCTTACGATACATCTAATATTCAGGCCTGGCATGGAGTCCACAATATAGATAATATCTTATACTTACTACTTCATCTTGGATTTACTCCAAAAGCACAGATGTTTGAAAAATTAATTCTGAAATATTTTATTCATATAAAATTTCTAGTTTCTATGAATTTCAATGTTACACATTTAATTCTCCCTATAGAAATGGACAATGCCAATGACCCAGTATCTATTTCATATTACCCTCCTACACCTTTCCTCTTTGGTTCTTCTCTCCTCTCCATCCTTTACCTTTTTGTTTTGCTTTCCAGTGTGAGGGATAGAATTCTGAGCACGGCCTATTCTATATTAATGTAAAGCAGAGCTCTGTTTTGCTGCTGCACTACATATTCAGAGCTACCTGAGATATACAAGCTCCTATGAAACTCTCCTGTCTCTGCTTCCCATCTCACAGTTGTAATCACTGCTGTAATTACAGATGTGTGCCACTGAATCTGTCTTCTTATGTGGTTCTAGCGATAGACCTCAGATAGCTCATGCAGCTGGCACTTTACTCTGCTGA
This sequence comes from Mastomys natalensis, assembly GCA_021653895.1. Lineage (NCBI taxonomy): Eukaryota > Metazoa > Chordata > Mammalia > Rodentia > Muridae > Mastomys > Mastomys natalensis. Next base: position 1,201,046 of record JAJTUV010000289.1, read on the forward strand.
GTCTTGAAACTTGTTGTATTTTTTTACACTTAGACTATTTCTCAAGAGAAAATTAACCCAATAAATTCAAATAATGATCCAGCACACAAGGTGAAATTCTTCAGATATAGTTCACCATGTATTTTGAATATTAGTTTTCAGTTTCATGTGGCTGCTCTTAAAAATGAATATACTGTGTAAAAATTCTTTTTTTCACCATACTTTGGCTTAGGGACATCTAAGTTGTTTCCAGTGTCTGGCTATTGTGAATTAATCTGCTATGAACATAGTTAAACAAGTGTCCTTGTGGTATGGTCAAGAGTCCTTTGGATATAGGCCCTGAAGTAATATATTTGGCTCTTGAAGTGATCAATTCCTAGTTTTAGGAGAAACCACCATACTGATTTCCAAGGTGGCTTTACAATCTTGCACACCCATCACCAATTGATGAGTGTTTCCCTTGATCCACATTCTCACCAGCATGAGTTGTCACTTGTGTTTTTGATCTTAGCCATACTGACAGGTAGAAGATAGAATTTCACAGTACATTTCTCTTCTGGCTAAGGATATTGAACATTGATTCAAATGTTTCTCAGACATTTGATACTTCTTTCTTGAGAATTCTCTGATTAGATTTGTACCCAGTTTTATAATTATTACTCAGATATTAAAAAATCATGAAATTTGTAGGCAGAGGAATGGAACTAGAAAAAATATCCTGATTGGGGTAACCCAGACCCATAAAGACAGACCTGACTTGCACATAGCCCAATTGTCATTAGAAAGTCTTCATCCAGAAACTGATAGAAGTAGAGGCAGAGACCAATAGCCAAATATTAGGCAGACCTTGGGGGTATCCTGTTGAAGGTGAAGAAGGATTGTAGGAGGAGAACAGTCAAGAACACCACAAGAAAAGTCAAAGAATCTGCTAACCTGTGCTCACAGGGGCTCACAGAGACAAACTGGCAATCAAGGAGTCTACCTGGGTCTGACCTAGAACCTGTGCAGATATTTCATGTTGGTATAACTTGGTTTTCTAGTGGGACTCCTAACAGTGGAAACAGGGACTGTCCCTGAGTCTTTTGCTTGATTTGGGGATCTTTTTACTTCTTCTGGGTTTCTTCATCCAATTTGAATCTGAGGGGAGGTGCCTAGTCTTACTTCAAGTCGATACGCCATGTTTGGTTGGTGTCCAGGGGAGATCTGCCAATTTCTTGAAAAAAAAAAAAATGGAGATGGAGTAGATGGAGTGGGAGCTGAGGGAGGGACTTAGAAGGGATTAGGAAGATTAAACTATGAGAAGGATGTAATATATGAGAGAAGAATAAGTAAAAATTTGATAACAAAAACAAATGATACACTGAAGGAATCCTCTGCCAAATTTTAAACATGTTTTGTTGGTGCAACATCCTGCATATTTAAATTTCCTTGTTTGTTTAAAAATTTCATGTGGAAAGCCTGTGTTAATCTCTAAATATATAACAAAATAAATTCAAATTTTCTGTTTTAAATTATGATGTGTCAATAACCTAGACAAGCAAATCTGAAGATGTGAGTTCATTTCCCAGAATTTATGTCATGGAAAAGAAAACCCACTATCATAAGCTGTCTCCTGACTACCTAACATCCAGTCATTGGTACATCCATATTCACACACACACACACACACACACACACACACACACACACCAAGTACACACAAATGCATGCACATATAAATAAATAGATATAAAACACAGCATAAAGGAATCCAGAAGACTGTGATTATGATATGCATGCCTGACCAAATATAATCTATGTCCACATTTTTGTCTTTGTGTGAAAATACACAATATGAGAACACAAGCAAACAACATCTCTAAGAGTAACTTATGTTTATACATAATTTCATACCATTGTAAATAATTCATTTGTTTAAATATACACATGTTTATCTGGATTTATGTAGTTTTATTTTTTCTGTTTATTCTTCATATGTTATTTTTAAATTTGAAAACATGAGGAGCTTGATCTATACTGGCCCCAAGGTATTTATTCCAATTTACTCAATTTTCATGCTTTCAAGAAGGTATGTTTTATGTCCTGTGACAAGTCAAAAGTTGTGCATTTCTTTTTTATGTTTTTAATGTAATACTGAAATAGTCATTGTATTTCTAGTGTTTCATTTTTGTTGTTTGTAACATAGACATTTTCATTATTGTCATTATTAATTTTCAAAGAATTAAAGTTAGAATATATTAAAAAAATTAAATTTGCCTGCTCAAATACTCTGTTAGCTTCATATCATATGTCAGGCTGATGGGACAAGTGTTCTAAGTAGCAACTTATTATTCACAAGGATGTAAGAGAAGTCTCTGGACTTATTCATTCCTCCTTACAATATTTGCCTGTAGGAATTAATGTAATATACCACTGTTTGATTTAAATGTTAAAAAATGTGTTGGGTTGAATATCCTTAAAAATGTTGTCTTTTGAAATATTGTTACTGTTTTTCAGAATGGCAGAGGAGTAAGTAATATTGCAATTACAGAATTCATCTATCCCCTGAACAAAGGTAACCACAAACTCACAATGGCTCATCATCGTCCTAGTGAAAGCACCCATCAGCAATGTCTTATTTCTTTTGACACTTTATTGTTTGCTTTCAACATATCCAAAGCCCTTCATAATTCAGCATGTTCTTTGACTTTTCAAGTCTGTATTCTGTCTCACCCTTGTGTCTATAGAAATGGTATTCTGAACTCTGGCCAATTGCTTTATGTAAAGTAGTCTCTGCATGTCTGATCTGCATGGTGCAGACTGAGACAAGAAAATCCCAAAGTATATTAACTACAAAGGTGCCATTCTGATGAATGCTGTCCTAACATTAACAAATAAATATGCATACATTGAGGAGATAGTTCAGTGGATTAAAATGCCTTCCACAAGAGCATGAGGTCTAGAGCCTAATCCTAAGAATCACATACAATGGTAGGCATGGTGGTCCATTCTTATAACCTACTGCTGGGATGGAGACTGAGTAGTGTATACTTGAAGCTATGTTAATCACTGATATCCTGATTTAGTGAAAGCTGTCTCAAAAATAATGATATCCAAGGCTGACCTCTGGCCTTTTCTTGCATACTATATATGTACAAGCACACCAACATTGCACATACCCATGTTTGTAAGTGCACACACACACAAACACTCATGTGTGCAAACGCACACACACACACATACACACACACAGAGGCGTGGGCACTTCCTATGATACCCACAAAAACCGCATGCATTTTATGGATTCTTTTAAAAGGTCTGAGTAAAATGCATGTGTGCATTAAAACCATACCAGATCACAATGGAAATATACAAATATAACAATTCTAACCCATATATAAGTATAATAAATTAAATTATGATAGTACTATTTTGATTTCTATGACATATAGTTGTACAAATAACTGCCTACAAATTGTAAATTAAGTTTGACAAGGTAGGCATTTAATTACAATAAATCTTGAGGATTTTATAATACCTCAGTCTTTCTCTACCATTATTGATATTATATCTAACAAAATCAAAATCTTTTATGAATAAAAATCATTTCTAGATATTAGAAAAATTTATAAATAATTCTTAATATGACATGGGAGGGAAAAGACATTTTAATGGCTATGAATGCCACTTACATTTAGGAAAATATGGCTCACCAAACACGATTAATCTCTGGTTTCCATTCTACTTACTGAATGTAGTAGCTCTTACATGTAAACACAGCACTGTGGAGGTTGTTTCAGGAAGGATCCAAAACCAATGGCCTTTAGTAAAGTCTGAATTTATATTTCAAACAAAGAATGTTAGTACAAAAGTCTTGTTCTATGGAACACTCTTTAAAATACTCCACTATGGAAAGCAGTCTGGCGATACCTCAGAAAATTGAACATAGTGTTACCTGAGGACCCAGCTATACCCTTCCTGGGTATATACCCAGAAGATATTTCAACATGCAACAGGGCCACATGCTCCACTATGTTTATAGTGGCCTTATTTATAATAGCCAGAAGCTGGAAAGAACCCAGATGTCCTTCAACAGAAGAATGGATACAGAAAATGTGGTACATTTACACAATGGAGTACTACTCAGCTATTAAAAATAATGAGCTCATGAAATTCTTAGACAAATGGATGGAACTGGAAAATATCATCCTGAGTGAGATGACCCAATCACAAAAGAACACACATGGTATGCATTCACTGATAAGCGGATATTAGCCCCAAAACACACAATACCTAAGATGCAACGCATAAACCTCATGAAACTCAAGAAGGAGGAAGACCAAAGTGAGGGTGCTTTTGTCCTTTTTAGAACGAGTATCAAAAGATTCAACCAGAGCTCCCAGGATCTAAACCTCCAGCCTGAGAACAGACAGGGGCAAGCTGTCCTCTGAGAGGCTCTAACCAGCAGCTGACTCAGACAGATACAGACATCCAGAGCCAAACAGTGGATGGAGCTTGAGGACTCTTATAGAAGAATAGGCGGAAGGATTGTGGGCCCTAAGGAGATAGGAACTGCACAGGAAGATCAACAGAGTAAACCAACCTGATCCCTTGGAGCTCTCAGAGACTGAATCACCAACCATGGAGCATACCTAGATTACACAGATCTACCTCCATGGGCTGGACCTAGGCCTCCCTGCACATATGTTGTAAATGTGCAGCTTGGTTTTCATGCAGGTCTCAAACATCTGGAGTGGGGGCTATCCCAAAACGTGCAGCCTGTATATGGAGTATGGTCTTCTAGCCGGGTGCCTCATCTGGCCTAAATGGGAGAGGAAGCACCTAGCCTGTCAGAGACTTAAAGTGGCAGGGTGGGGGATACAGGAGGAGGGGGTACTCAGAAACAAGAGATGGGGAAGAATTGTGGGAGGGGGTGACTGGGACGGGTTATAAAGTGAATAAGCAAAAAAACATAAAATTAAAAAAGGAAAAAAAAAAAAAGAAAAAAATTTGTACAACTCGACTTGGAAATCCTGGTACTAATAGTATTGATGTTCACTTCTACAGAAAAGTAAAAAACAAAGTTAACCCGTTATTTTGTATGTTTTAATGGCAATAAACTTTAAACTCTTTCCTTCTTCAAAAAAAAATACTCTGAGAAATAAATGAACTATAGTCAAGTGTACAACAATATTTCTTCCCTGCTATGTTATATAAATACAGTTTATAAGGCATAACTATGTTTTAATGACATATATCATGACGGTCATGTTGTACCAACTAAGAGTTAGCAAATTATTGAATGGTTAACACATTACTATACATAACTGACATTGTGACTCTTAGTTTTTCTAAAGAATATCTAAATATCATAGCTAAAGTTTAGATTTTTCATAGTCAGGCTTTGAGATTTATTTTTTTAATTTATTTAATTATTTAAATCACATTGTAATTTACTTATTCATACAGGTGTTATAAGCACAAAAAGACAGGATGTGGGGAAGGGGATAACACCGGAGCATAGTTGTTCAGGGGGAGTACAGATACCTTTCAGAACAGGGTATCACCTGGGTCAAGGTTAAGGGGACAGGTCACTATGACTCTGTCTATGATTCACTTGTCCTTATGTAAGTTGGTACTGTCTGCCAAGGCTGCCTATTTATAAGATCTATGACTCCTCAGGCTGGTAAATTTCCACAGAAGCTGCCTGTTTACAATAGCTTATAGCCTTCTGTTTCAGTGTTTTTCCACAGAGACCCAAGACTTTGTGTTAGTATGTATGTATGTCAGGCCTATTGCTGATTTTAGGCCTATGGCTGATTTTAGACCTTCAGTGTATACGCAGGGCTGCCCCTGACATCTCCTCCCTTCTCTAAGTATAGAAGGGCCTTGGCAATTCTAATCTTGTGAAGGCAGGGATAGAGGCCTCACCTCCATTAATTGAAGGGGACCTTGTAATGGCTCCAGTCCTCCTGTCATTGTCCAGTGAGGCATTAGGGCCATACTCATCCCAATGTCTTTTTCCTGGAGAGGGGATACTTTTGACATCAACCTCTATGCAGTCAGGCTTGTCCCTCAGGGAACCCAGAGAGATATTTTAACTTTTATTTATATTCCCTTGCAGTGCTTAGCCTCACAGCCTAAGCAAGAATTCAGATCGCCAGTCAGAGGGGTTCTGGGTGGCCCCTCTCTGCTTGGTCTAGGGGTAGAAGTCCCCTCTTTTAGATTGGGTGGAGATGGGTTTTGGGAACACCCTGGATAGAGTAGCCTCATCTTGAGTCTCATGGTCCTCCATAGTTAACTTATGCTAATGTATCTGAATAGGTTTTGCTACCAAATTATCTATCTGTTGTATCACAAAGTTAGACAGTCTATTTAAGGCCCAGGGACCAAAAGAAATCAGCAAAAATAACCCAATTAATGGTCCCAAGATGGGAGGAAGTGGGGTTGACAACCATGGAGAGTTTGAAAACCAGTCCTTGTACCAGCTCTCATTTTTCTCTTTTCTCTCTGTGTTTTCTCCGGGCCTTCTCTGACCTTTTTCATGTTCTCTTTAACCATCCCTGTCTTGTCTGAGATTTATTTTATTGCCAGAAATGTTCATGGAGCTTTTCTCTAATCAAATAAAAGATTTATCAGGAAATTGAAATATTCATCTAAATGACTTATATTTATTATATGGTATTAGAATTTTATCCAGATAGCAAATGTCAAAAATATTTAAACTTTTAAAAAATTTTTAAAATTTTTGTCTTTTACTTTTTTATACTCCAGATTATATCCCCCTCCTTCTCTACCCTCTGAATGCTCTACATCCTATAACCCCCCCACCCCCTGTCTCCACTAGATGACCCCAGCTCCCAACCTCTCTGTCTCTATGAAGATGTCCACATCACTCCCATCCCCACCCAACCAGACCTCAAAACTCCCTGGGGCTTCCAGTCTCTTGAGGGTTAGGTGCATCTTCTCTGAATAAACCCAGCAGTCCTCTGTTGTATATGTGTTGGGGGCCTCATATCAGCTGGTGTATGCTCACTGGTTGGTGGTCCAGTGTCTGAGAGATTTTGGGCATACATGTTAATTGAGTTTGCTGGTCCTCATACAGAGTCCTCCTCCTCCTCAGCTTCTTCCAGCCTTTCTCTACTTCAAGCATAGAGATCAGCAACTTCTGCCTATTGGTTGCATGCAAATACCTCCATCTGACTCTTTCAGCTATTTGTTGGGTCTTCCGTAGTGTGGTCATGATTGGTCCCTTTTTGTGAGCTTTCCCTAGCATCAGTAATAGTTTCAGGCCTTGGGACTTCCTGTTGAGCTGAATCCCATGTTGGGCCTGTCACTGAACCTTTTTTTCTCCTCAAATTCCTCCCCATTTCCATCCCTGTAGTTTTTTCAAACAGGAACAAATATGGATCAGAGTTTTGACTGTGGAATGGTAATCCCCTCCTTCACTTGATGCCCTGTCTTCCTGCTGAGGTGGGCTTTATAAGTTCCCTCTCCCTACTGTAGGGCATTTCATCTAAGGATGAGACTTTCTGATATAAAACCTTATTGATTAAAAGAATTACCAGAAACTTCAATGAGGAAATTTTGTTCACACTTGTCCATGAAGGGAAATTAGATTTCTATGAACCATGTACTCAGTTTGCCAGTGTCAATGAGATAATTCATATTGTCCCATCTGGTCAAGGGACAGGGAGCAACAAAACAAATTCTAGTTCAATAAAAACAAAGGTTATATATTCATTACTGGAAAAATATCAATACTGCCTGAGGTTTCATTATGATTTTACTGACCTTTGATCTGTTGATGTAATTCTTTATAACTTTAAATGTCTACTTTTTAAAATCTGGTTTTTGATAAGGGTTTAATCTTTTTACATAGTAACATATGTTTTGTAGCTTATTCAAAAGAGAAATTACTGTCTTCAGAGAAAGGATTAAGTTGTTCTACCCTGAGGAGTTTCTGAAGTAAGGTAAAGGATGCTAAACAAATGAATCATCTCAAAAATAACTATAAAAATCTGGATAACAAATTGGGAAGCCTGAAAATAAACCTTTTCTTTAAGCCCTATGCTCCTTTGAGGGAAAGGATTAAGACTTTGGGAAATTGTTACAGATGGTGCACTTATGAGTTTGATGCCTTTAGTGTGAAGGCAGTCTGAATTCCTGTGTGCACCAGATAGTCAATGCTTCAGCAGCACAGATCCTTTAGCTACAGAACCTGGAAACAGATACTAGAGCAACCTTCTTTAAAATGAGTAAAGAATCCTGCAAAGACAAAGATACACAAAGTTCTAAATGCAAATGCATCCAAATCTCTAACTGATGAATCACAAGTGCATTGGGAAAACTCAAAGCCACTTGCAGATAAATGTAAGAAGCTGAAATTGAGATTTCCTACACAGGTAAGATACAGATTGTGACTGGAATATGAGCAAGGGATCTTTTTGTTGTTCTTTTGGTTTTGTTGTTTCAAGACAATTTCTCTGTGTAGCCTGTGAGGCCAAGCTGGCCTCAAACTCAGAGATCCACTTGCCACAACCTCCCCAGAGTTGGGTTAATGGTGTGTGCCATCACCACCTTTTGTAGTATTACAAGAGGATACAGAAAGAATTTCAACAATACAATAGAAAAGCTATCTCAGAGGACAATGAAATTTTTTCAAATAAAACAGGCAAGAAGAATGTCACTCATTTTTGAGAAAAAAAAAAGATACTCAGCCTGGTAAATTTCCACAAAAGCTGCCTATTTACAATAGCTTATAGCCATCTGTTTCAGTGTTTTTTCCACCAAGACCCAAGACTGTATAAGCATGCATGTATGTCAGGCCTATTGCTGATTTTAGGCCTATGGCTGATTTTAGACCTTCAGTGTATATGCAGGGCTGCCCCTGACATCTCTTCCCTTCTCTAAGTATAGAAGGGCTGTGGCGATTCTAATCCTGCGAAGGTGGGGATAGAGGCCTGAATCTTTCATTTTCCATAAAATACATTTAGTACTTAGATATGTTACTTACTGGATGCATTGGAATGTTGAGTGCTTGTAGGCATGCTTTTCTGTTTTTAATTTTTTTTCCTTTGAATGCTTTTCAACTGCATGTTTAATCTTATAAAATTACTAGAATGAAATCAAATAAAAATTCTAGCTTTCAAATAGCAAAAAAAAAAAAAAAAAAAAAAAAAAAAAGCACAAGAAGAAAGAAAAGAAAAAAGAAAGATACAAAAGTTAATTTCCAGATGCTACAAGTACTGGCAGATCAACATTTTTATTTTCAGTTATACTGAGATGTAATTGGTCAGTATACATAAATATACTTAATTCCTACAAGATAAGAATTATATATGCATATACAATTTAGGAATAATATAACACTTAATTTGATTTAAATATCCATATATCTGTATGTATGAGCATGTATTTTAAAAGCAACAAAAGTTATAGTCTTTCATTTAATTGCAAGCTTACAGTACAATCTTCTTAATTTCAATCATGTGTTTTAGATTATCTGACTTATTCATATCAAAAGTACATGTTAGTATCCCTTTGATTATCATCTCCAATGTTCTCACATCCACAAGTCTTTGACAACTGCCTTTCTCTCTTAGCCTATAAATTTGATTTTTCAAAATTCCACATATAATGAAAGTATGCAGAATTTGTCTTTCTGGATAGGGCTTATATCCCATAAAATGTTCTTTTCCAGATTCACTCCTCTGTTAAAACTAGAATATTCCTGCTTTGCAATACTTAACACACGTACAATTATGAAAATTTATCTTATGATTCAGATTATGAACACCTAGTTTGTTGCCAATCTTTCATTTCTAAGGATAGTGCTATATCAAATGACCAAATATGAAAAGTACAGATCTTTCTTTAAAATACTTTTATCATATATTTTTAAATGGAGGCCCAGAATTGAGATGGTTGAATTTTGTGATAATACTCAGATTTACTTCCATTAAAGACATCCATACTATTTCCACAATTATAAAAGTTTGTTACCACCTACACTACACAAGAAGCTTTTATTCCTATTGACTTTCTAATACTTATATGTGATGTTCTCAGAAATAGCCATTCTGATTGATAAGATACAATTCCTGATAGGTTTGGTGAGTGTTTTCCAAGTAAGCAGTATTGTAGTAGTTTCTATATTTTCTGTGGAAATAAATCTATTTAACAGTGTTAACCATTTTTAACGGCCTCTCCTTTCTTTACTTATAGAATTGCTGGAGAGGTTTATCTCTTGTATATTAACATATCATCAGATATATGGTTTTTAAATCTTGTCCTTGCATTCTATAGATGACCTTCGGTTTATTTTTTTGTTCGATATTTTATTTATTTAGATGCCATCCCCCTTCCCTATTACCCTCACCCGTTAATCACCTATTCCATCCCTCCTCCTCATTTTTTGCCTTATACTGTTTAAATTACATGCAAGCATTAAGTCAGTTCTAAGTTGAGGAACTAGTAATACAATAGATTCAAATAGTCCAGGAACAAGGAAGAAAATAAACCCAGATAATCAAAGAACATGCACAACAATAAACAGAGTCCCGTGATCACTCCTGTGATCACTATTTCTATGGGCTTATCAGGATGATCAAAATATCTGAGCCTACTTCCCTGTCCTAGCCCAAAGTCATTTTCATGCCTGAAGCCTACTTCTTTGTTCTAGCTTAAGATTTATATTTCTGCCTATAATTACTTGTTGGGAGCCAACTCTTAGCCAAAAGCGGCTATCATCTTTAGAGCCATCTTGAGCCATATACTCTGACAAGAGACTTGTTTTCAACAGCCCACAACAGCTGAGCACACTCTCATAAACATCTTGTTTTGCTGTTTAGTGCCACCAGCAGCTAGGTGCACGTGGTCTCCATGCTGCTAGGGGCATGACATAGTGCCTTCAGCTGAGCTTGCCCACCAGGGCAAGTCATGTGGTAAAGGGTATAAATACCCAGGATTTCCTTTCAATAAATGAGACCTGATCAGACTCTGTCTTGTCTCCATTTTTTATGTCTCTCGCCCCTCCATCCCCACTCTCTCTCTTGCTAGACCCTGACCTGTGGACCGGAGCAGCAGAATGGGAAGTTACAAAGGAGTAGAATGGGCTGTTACAATTACTTATTGTTCTAGACTAAGATTTAGATTCCTACCTGAAATTTCTTCTTTGTTCTAGCCTAGGATTTAGATTTCTGCCTAAAATTACTTCTTTCTTCCAGCCCAATGTCAGGATCCTGCCTGCAGTTCATTTCCTTGTCCTTAGAGTATGTCAGATTCCTTCCAAGCAGCCCATTTCCTTGTCCTTGGCCAAAAACAGATTCCTACCAGGCAGCCCCAAAAGCTCTGCACATCTCTCACTTTTTATTGCATAAACCAGACTGAGCAGGTCTTATGTCGTTCTGACAAGAATGCCTTCCTTACCCATCCTGGAATATGCATTATCATAAGCAATGCACTTATGTCTTAGGTTGGTAAGGCTCTGTGCAGAAACTTACCTGTCCTTGGCTTGCCAGACTGTTAATTTATTTATTTATTTATTTATTTATTTATTTATTTATTTATTTATTTATTTATTGGTTTTTCGAGACAGGGTTTCTCTGTGTAGCCCTGGCTGTCCTGGAACTCACTCTGTAGACCAGGCTGGCCTCGAACTCAGAAATCCACCTGCCTCTGCCTCCCAAGTGCTGGGATTAAAGGTGTGTGCCACCACCGCCCGGTGCCAGACTGTTAAATTAATAACATTAATTAATTTTCTATTTTCAGTTTCAATTCATGGACTTTGGCTGTCAGCCTGTTGATGTAGTTAGAGACAAGCTTTAACATGATGGGCAGGAAGAAAAGTATTACCAGGACAAGAAGGGCTAGCATGATCAAGCTATATATGGCATTCCTGAGGTTTGACCAAAATGGAAATACTGACCTCAGGACATGGATAATTTTATCAGCATTTTCTGCATTATCAAAGCTCAACAGAGCAGCAGTCTTTAAATATTTAATCTCACTATGCAAAGTTAATACACCCAGAGAGGTGTTAGGATTATGCCAAATACCCTACAGGTGTCTAAACTTTTTTTCTAATTATAATGACAATCATTGTAACTTTTAGAAGTAACACTACTCCAGTGATGTTTGTCATGACACTTGGGATGGCTCCTAACTCTTGAACCCTGAACCTCCTTTAGATAATTTGGATAGGTTATAGAGCATTAATCTGTTGTTCCAGATACCTATATGAATCCTTTTGTATACTCAATATATTAGTAACATCTTTTGCTAGGTGGTTAACAAAAATAGTTGTCTTAACTCTTTGTGTCAATGCTATTGCAGAAGCACTGGTGCTAGCAATTAATGAAACTAAAACTATTGTACCAGCAATAATCAAGCCCACTACCCTTTTGCTTCTGCTTAAAGCCTAACTCATTTCTTCCAGCACTTTTGCTGTATAGAAGCTGTTTTATTTTAAATTGTCCCACTAATCTAATTTTGCTTTTATTAAATATGCTTTTGATGTCTTTTATAAATACACAATGGAGGGTATCAATAGGTAACATCAGACAAAATAAAGAGTATGAGACAAGACAAAGACAATATTACATTCAGAAAATATCATGGAACATAATAGGGAGAATACAATTTATTTAATCTTTACCTCTCTGGTCACACACCATTACTGAAGAGAATCAGGCCAGGAACCTGGAGGCAGGAACTGAAGCAGAAGCCATGCAGAAATACTATTTAGTTTCCTCAACAATGCAGATATACTTGAGAGTTTTAAGATTAAATAAACACTTTCCACTCCAAGGTTTTAGGCCATGTTGTTCTATCACAATAATAAAAACCTTATCTATGACAGAAATTAATTCTAATTAATGGGGTGGGACAGACCCGACCACGTGTTTTAGGGAGGATTCTGACAGTATTAGAGAATTTAGGGTTAGAAGAATCATTGAGTCTTGAGAGCATCAGGGAAGTGTTTCTGCAAGGATCGGGACCCAAAAGCTGCAGTCCAGATGGCGTCAAGGGTCATGCTGGCAGCCAAACTGAGAGTAAGTCTCTCAGTTGGTACTGGCTTTGAAGGTATGAAGGGGTTATGAAGATGAGTCAAAGCTTGGCACTGTGAGAGAGCAGGAGCCACTCCTGGGGGTACATCCTAGATAACAGAGGAGACCCAGGCATACTTAAGATGCCAGGACTGCTGGGCAATCAGCAAGAATAGCAGTAGATGTGGAATAAACTGACCTGGGCTTCCACATGATCTATGTGTACTGTGGATGCAAGAGCTGGAAAAACAGATTTGCTCCAGCCCTGTGAAGCCCAAAAGATACTGAGTCTCAGACTGACAGTAAACTGGTGGATATTTTTGTTTCTTTGTTTTGCTTTGGGTACAATCTATCTCTTATGCTTGGAATAAGAAAGTATTGAAAATTTTGCAGGATATTGGTTATGGGATCTCTGGATATTTTTAGAGAGATTTTGAATTTTTTATGTTATTTTGAACCTTCAACATAGAAATTTTTAATAGACATTTAAAATAATGTGTATTTTACATTGTGACAATCATACTAATATAAAATCTTGGGTATAAACAAGAAAGAAATGGTTTTGTTTTAATAGTAATATTTTGGTGTGCCAATTCAATGATGTGACTATTTCGTAGATTATTAAAATCAATTTGTCATAAACCACAGTTATCTGGAAAAAGGACTTCTATTCCAAAAGTGCTTCTATCAGACTGCCTATAAGAAAATATGTAGCATTTTTAAAAATTAATGACTGATATGGGAACATTCAGTTTATTCTGAATTGTGCTATTTCTGGACCTGTATTCCTAGATGGTTTAAAAAAAAGAGAAGGCTGAGAAAGATATGAACTGCAGTCCAGTAAACAGCATTTCTCCATGTTCTATGCTTCAGTTCCTGCTTCCAGATTCCTACCCTAAATGTTCTCAGTGATGGCATGTGACTTTAGAGTTATAAGATAAAATAAACATTTTCTACCCAAGTTGATTTAATCATGGTTGTTTTATCAAACAAGTAGAAACCCTAAGTAAGACACCAAACTAACAAGTCTAAATAATGTTTAAGAAAACAGTAAAGTCACAGATCATCTATTCATTGTGATTGTGCCATAAAATCTCTGAAACCTAACAAAAACAATAAAACACAAGGGTTTCACATCAAAGTTAAGATGTCAGAAGTATAAATCAAAGAAACAATATTAAAATCTGCCACTCACCTGAAAAAGCAAACATTTCAGAATAACATCAGCCTTTCATCAACAACCCCAAAAGACAAGAAAACATAAAATGATGTATTGAAAGCCTTAAAACTAAGCAATTGCAGGCCAAGATTATTAGCTATCCTTTAAAATTGAAGGAGAAGGAGAATCCAAGACAAGCATAAGTTAAGGCAATCCATGGCAATCATGTCAGCACTGCATAAGATGTTCAAAGAGTATTTTGCACAGAGAAGAAAATATAATTTCAATCAAAAGTGCACAAAAGTATTTCATAAGAGGAAAAAATGATAAAAGAAGAGCTAAAACATAATACATCAAGTCCAACACAATAAGCAAACAAACCCCTTGTAAGTAAAAGGAGGGAGATTAAAATGATTCAACCAAACACAAATAATCTACTAAACCATATGAATTAACAAAGCCTTCTTAGTAATAGACATAAATACAAAAGGACTTAACCCACTTAAAAGACACAGATGGCCTAATTGGATTAAAAAGATTCAAGTATCTGTTGTATCCAAAGAACACATCTCACTCTCAAAAACATTTGAAAATTAACACATGGAAGTGAAGCCAGCAAGTGAATGAAAGCTGAAAGTAAGTTGGCATTGCTACTCTAGTATCTCATAAAGTAATCACAAAATCAAGTCTAGTGAGAAAAGGAAAAGGTGACTATATACTAAACAATATGTTACTATAAAGAGAGAATATTGGTGATAAACCTATATAACCAGGGATCAAGAAAAACAAAAGTCAGATTCCTTACTTGATTATATTTTTTAAAGATTCTGAAGTCTCTACCAAAATTCATAGTTAATTGCCTTGATGGTCTGCCACCTGCTAGTCAAGTAGTCAATACTATTGTCTTCCAATTTTGTTGTTGTATCAAGGGCTGTTAGTTTCCCCAAGAAATCTTTGTTCTCACATTTACATAAGCAACTTCATGCTTTAGCATGACAGGAAGTTACAGTTACAATTACCAAGATGTTGTGGTAGTATTTCTTAGTACTTCTTATTTAGCTTCTTGACTATGTAATAACCTAATATGCTTTCCTAGAAATAAGCATCTGATTAGACACCATCATTACTTACAATTTAGTCTGCTACAAGAAACTATATTAGAAAAACGAATATAAAAGAAGACAATAGTGATTTACATATGACACTTGAGATCTTTAGGGATCCATCTCATTAATTATCATTGACCCATAGCTGCTATCTTCTCTTGTATATCTAGCTTAATTTTCTCATAGATAGCTACCTTCCCTACTAAAAATCATGCTCTGAATACCAGAATGTGCTGTGCTATCCTTTAATATTCCTTTTAATCTCAACTTCAATTCTAACTACAACATACATGAACTGCTTGCTCAGTATATGTCCTTTTCCCTTATTACCTACAGAGAGTAGGTATCCTTGCAGCCAAATGCTTGCTATCATGATTTTTCTACCATTTTGTAAAACAAGACATATTGGAGCCAAATGACCATGGATTGAAGTTTGTCCAAATATGAACCAAAATATTTTTCTTCCTGGAAATTGTTTACCTTATGAATTTTGTCAGAGTAATTGAATGTCACTTATAAAACATCTATCATGATTAGGTGAGTTGAATTCATTCAAGAGATACAGTTTCTTTTATGTAAATAACTGCAAATAAAGTTGTTAAAATTATGAGATTTAAAAAATACCAATCCACATTGCCTGGCGGTGGTGGTGCACGTCTTTAATCCCAGCACTTGGGAGGCAGAGGCAGGAGGATTTCTGAGTTCGAAGCCAGCCTGGTCTACAGAGTGAGTTCCAGGACAGCCCGGGCTACACAGAGAAACCCTGTCTAAAAAAAAAAAAAAAAGAAAAAAAAAAACTAAAAAATACCAACCCACAAAACTCAGATATACAATGTAATTTAAGCTGTATGTTAGCTTTCTTTATTAGAAAATGTCATCCACCAATATATGCTTTAATATCCTCCCTATAGAAAGTAGTGCTGTCAAGAAGTACTTGTTGACAGGACCCTTATATAGGTGTCTCCTGAAAGGCTCTGCCAGATCCTGACAAATACAGAGGCAGATACTTGCAGCCAACCATCAGATGGAGCACCAGGACCCCAATGGAGGAGTTATGCAAAGGACAGAAGAAGCTGAAGGGGTTTGCAACCCCATAGGAAGAGCAACAACATCAACAGACCAGACCCCCAAAGCTCCCAAGGACTAAACCACCAACCAAAGAGTACACACGGCTTCTACTGCATATGTAGCAGAGGATGGCCTTATCAGGCATCAATGGGAGGTGAGGATCTTGGTCCTATGAAGGCTTGATGCGCCAGCATAGGGGAATACTTGGGTTGTTAGGCAGGAGTGAATGGGTAGGTGGGTGAGCACCCTCACAGAAGCAGAGGCAGGGGAAATGGGATAGGAAGATTGCAGAAGAGAAACTAGGAAGGGATATATAATGTTAATGTATGCTACCTTATGTAGTGGGAGATATTTAAATCTCCAACCCAATTAGGACTGGTGAATGAAAACACAACTCAGTAATTGTGAATATATTCTGTAGGCCTAGATTTGGCAGATACCCCTACACTACTCTGTTCCCCAGCTATGAGAACCTTATAACTTGAGGAGTTTTCCAGACCCTGCATCTGTCCTTCTACCTCCTGCTTCCCTTTCGTCCTTTCCTTCGTTGTCTTCCTCCAACATTGTCTTCCTCCAGTGATCCTCCAGTCGTGCCCCCCTCTCTTCTCACCATCCTTTATTTTTCCACCTCCCCTTCCTCTGCCCAATCACTGGCTGCAGCCTTTATTTTACAAATTAAGATGGGCAGAAGGTTCACTAGAAATTACCTGTGTAATGACTCACTCCTCCTCTGCAGCCTTTCACAGGAAAGGGGAATTAGTATCAAAATACAAGGACAGGACTATCCACAAAAACCTTACATCTTATTAATTTCATATATTTATATTTGACTCTATTTTAAACACATTCTAATAATGGAAAAAAGAACATTTTCTTTTATACAGACACTCATTAATGTTATTAGTCTTAAATATAAGATTTATAAGTCCAATTGTCATTTCCCATATTTTTACACAAGAAATCCTTTCTTGGTCTGCATCTTGTCAGAAATGTATAAGGCCCTTTCTCATTTCAAACAATAACTTTTCATTTCCATTAAAAGTCAGCACCATTTCATTTTCTTTGATGTAGTAGAAGTCTTTGAACTTCTAGCTAGAAAGACATGCTATAACTGATTTTTTTAAAAAAAAAATATGGTGTGTGTGTGTGTGTATGAATATACACACTGTCGGTTTAGATGAAAAAGTTAATAGATTCATGGTTTTCTAATCTGAGTTTGTGTTCTAGATGTAGGTCACTGTACCTAAGTGAAATCACTTTTTTAATAAAATATTTTATTTGGCTTTTCCTAGGAAGATAAGCAAAAATTTCTAGCCATCCAAAATAGGATACTTACAATCCAAAAAGAAAATGTTAGACCAAGGTCTAATTTAGTGAACCCAATAGTTTATGGGATTGATAAATGGAGTATAGGAGAGGGGTTATATACAGCAACACAGAAGGCTTAGGAACAATAATCCTGTCTTAACATGGTGACAAGTCACAAAACTGAATTTCTGAAGCTCCCTGTACTGTTTGAAGGCATCTCACATGGTTCAAGTCTCTTTTTCCCAGCAATTATTATTATTTTATAACAATGAGAAGGTGCCTTATAAATCTCATCTGTTTCAGAGACTTCCCAAGATTTGTGAATTTTGTTTATTTTCTGGCCCTTGTAATTTTTTTTTTTAAATTCTGAACATTAACAAACCTCCCTCTATAAAGGGAGCCTTCAGTTTGGAGGCTGTGACAACACAACAAATCTACCTCCCTAAGTTAATTTTAGGAGTATACGTATGAAATAAATGATGAGATGCTTAGTGGAATACAAGAGCTTTGTTTTCAGCCAAATAACTCTGTGCCTAACCTCATCTTCTGAAAGCATGTCTATATAAAGTGACAGGAAATGTCAGTGACTTTGAGCTGATCTCTACTCATTGCATCTGTTAATATACTGGACCATACACCATAAATATATTCATTTACTGTGTATTGGTTTAAACTACTTGGAGTAATAAAATGAAAAAAAAAAAGTTTATCAACTTACAGTCAGTATAACTAAGGACAAGCTACTTAATTTCTTTGTTCATTTCACTCACTAAGGAAATACAACATATATTCTATTCACAATAATTAAATAAAAATTAGGAATAATATAATTTGAGACCTATGAGTAGTAGTTAAGAACATAGTAGACATATTATTTTCTGGATATTATATGCTTTGAGTTTAGATAATAGCAATGGTTCATATCTCACTAACATAAGAAAAGATTATTACAAACAGCCTAAGTCACAAAGGATTGAGTTCTAACAGTTATTCAATAGTCTTCTAATTAGAAGATTGAATCTTCCTGCAGAGTCTTCCACTGTTAATGATGATAGTCTATAACTGCCAAATATGCTTCCGAACACATCTGTGTAATTACAGGGAAGATGAAGAAGAACAAGAAGAGAAGAATGAGGAGGAGGAAGAGAAGGAGGGGAGGAGAAGGAGAAGAAGGAGGGAAGGAGAAAGAGGAGGAGGAAGATCTTATCATAAAAGACAGACACTCCTGTAGTGTAAAGGGATTTTAAACCAAAACTAGTCAGAAAAGATTTTAGAATGGTCATTTAAGGAGAGTTCATTGAAGTTCTAAACATATGCACAAAATAAGGTATTACTTGAAAACTTGATTTTATAAAATAAATACTACTAGTGGTAAAGTAACTGATTAACTGTAGCCTAATAATAATGGGTAATTTTTACTCCACATTCCTCAAATGATGGGTCATCCAGGCTAAAATAAGAGAAGACTTTAAATTAAATACAATTGAAAATTAGATAGACTTAACTGACATTGTTGGAAGAAGATGAAGTCCAAGTGAATGTGTATTGATTACATGGAGACAGCCGTGTCAAGGACCCCAAGTCTCAGACACATGAGACTGTCAAAGCCTTCCACAATTGAGTCTCAGAATGGTCAAGCCTTTCTCTGGTCCATGTATGAGTGTTCACCACAGTTCACTAGTGGTGCAAAAACTACAAACCACAGCTTCCTCTTCCAGAGGACTGTAACCTGACACTGCCCCTCTACAGAGATCTTCTATAGACTAGCTAAGCTCTCCTCCTTGTGCTATTCTGAATTGACTTCTGGGTTTCTGAGTTGCAGAGCAGGTGATCTCAACTAGAATGAGAAGCATGTTAATGTAATTCTAGGGTCTTAGATAGTGAAGAACAGGCCAAATCTCTAAATTAGTTAGCAGAAAGAAATTTTTAAGATGACGGCAGAAATAGCTAAAATGGAAATGAGTAAAGCAATACTAAGGACCAACAAAATAAAGAATTGGTTCTTGAAAAGATATATAACGTCAAAAACACTGAGTTAAACTAGTCATAAAGATGGAAAGTATTAAATTAATAAAATTAGAGATGAAAATGGAGCTATCACAACAGAAAGGAAATTCACAAAATTATTAGAATAAACCTTTAAAATATCTGCTCAATTAGAAAGTTTAAAAGATATAAATTAAGATCTACTCCAATTTTAACAAATAACATTAATAATCTAAAAAATGTGTAACAGGTAGCAAGATTATAACAGCAATAAAGTGTCTTCTAACTGAAAATATTCCAGGCCCAGATACCTTTACTTCTAAATTCTATTCTCCAAGATGAACTAATGCCAATGCTTCTGAACTGTTCCATAAAATGGAAAAAGAAGGAATCAACATTAATAAACTCTTCTTAGAAAGTCAGAAATATCCTAGTACAAAAACAGATAGACGATAAAAAAAAAAAAGACAAAAAGTATATACCAGTCTCCCAGATGAATGTAGAGGATGAATGTAGATGCAAGTTTCCCAACAAAATACATGCAAACTGAAGTCATTATCTGGACCAAAAATTGTTGGAAGAAAGATCACAGGCCCTACAGAAGAATTTCCAATGTTATTTTGTTAGTTGACATAGTATTAAACCATCTCCTATAATCATTATGCCCAGAGATTAACAAATCTCTGAACTCCCAATCCTTACAAGAGAAAATTATAGTTGCAGTACATGATGATCAGCACAGAGACTCACAACAGTCCAAAGTGCAAAGAATAAGAGACCATAGAACTTTCCATTGAAACTTGAATACCTGCATCCTAACTCTTTAATGTTAATGGATTAGTGCATTAAAAGGAGCAGAAGGAGTGTAAGAGACAGAGGTAGAGATGACTACAGGAACTAGTGTCTTCTGGACATATCAGGACAGCCGTACATATGAACTCATAGCCATTATAACATTCACAAGAACAGCAAGCTCAAGAGAGACCAAATCTCAGAACTGAGCAAAGTGGCAAAAAGTTTCTCCTCCAGATGTAGAGATACTGGCAATTGCCAGCTTCCTGGAGAAGAAGGGGGGGCACTCCAAGTGTGTGTACTCTGCTTGATGACCACACTCCAATGAACAGCGATACATTAACAAATACGTAGACAGTAAAAATTGGATTGGATGAATTTAAGCAAAAATGGATTCAAGGAAAGAAGATAGGTCTAGGGGGTGGTTGACATGTGTACTGAACATGACAACAATATGAAATTATCTAAGAACTAACTATATTTAACATATAAAAATTAAAAATGAATGAATTCTTATAAAAAAAGATCAAAAAATGAAGAGGATGTGTAGTGTGAATCCTGTTTTCCCAGAGGCTTATGTATATAAAAATCAGAGAATAAGTGCATTAGTACTGATACTATATTGGTGCTGTATATCTTCTTTTTATATTACTTAAATTATAAATGAATTCTATGGAAAGAAATCAACTACTTTTCATTGCAGAATATGATATCACAGGCATATGTAAAACTGTTAACTATAGAAATATTGATGCCAGTAGAAACATTACCTAATAAAATTGATTTGAATGAAAATAAAAATATGTTAATGGGGCTAAGGAACTAAACAGAGTCCTCAAAAGAAGAAATGTGAATGAATTCTAAATAGTTTAAACAGTATTCAACATCAGTACTCATTATGGAAATGCAGATTAAAGCTTTCCATTTGATGCCACTCAGAATTGGTATTATCATGAAAACAAAAGCAAGTCAACACATGCTGATGAGGATGTGGGAAGAGAGGAAAATACAGTCATAGATGGTGGGCTTGTAAAATTGTATAGCCACCATAGAAATCAGTACGGGCATTTCTTCTCATTTTATATACATGTAAGTACACACGAGTCCAGAGTGAAGATGTTTAAAACTACAAATGCAGAGGGGTCAAGAAGATGGGCAAAGAGGCTTTTGAACAGAATGTTTGGTAAAATACTACAGCACTTAAAAGATCTCAAAATAAAAGGGCAAAGAGGATGAAGAACATAGCTCACAGGAGGAATGTATACCTGGCATGAGCAAGTTTCAACATCAGTAGCCCCTGAAAATTAGAGAAAAAAGAGAAGGAACAAAGGAAAAAAGAAAAGAGATGAGAAAAAGAAAGAAAAGAGTGTCTTAGATTATGAATTACTCAAAATCCAAGAAATATATTTATAGTTATTTTTCCTTTACACATTGGTATTGTATTATGTTTTATGAGCTATGAGGTGGTAACACAGCCAGACTCAGTTTGCTAAAAGCCATGAAACTGTATATTTATGCCATTGCAAAATTCTGTGTGCATATTACACATCATTTTTAAAAGTTACACATGAAATAATAATAGTAATAAAATAACTATTTCACATTTTATAATATAGGAACTGTACTTACCATGCTTCACTTGGTAAGAAGAGAAATATAATTTGAAAAAAATCTTTATACTTCCTAAATAAGATTTCGTAGTTTGAGTCACATATAAGCACAATACATACAAATATATTGAAATAATATAAGTATCTGTTACTTACAAATCCAAAGAAAGAAAGAAAGGAAGGAAGAAAGAAAGAAAGAAAGATGACCTAAAATGTGAAAGTAGATACAAAAAAAAGAAAAAAACAGAAAAGAAGAGGAAAAACAGGAATAGTAAAGAAAAGAAATTTCAAGTACGTTTTATAGACCAGTGATTCTTCTTAATCAATGATGTGAGGAAGTAAAGAGTCTGGACTGAAATAAGCCTGAGTATTAATGGACTATTAAAATTTACTATACTAAAGAAATTCCAGGAATGAAATTTACTGTTCTTAAAAAAAAAAAAGAAAGAAAGAAAGAAATTTACTGTTCTTTCCAGAATATTTATGTACATAGACCAGTATCTTATAATCAACTTTAGAGATACATTTTTTCTTTGTTGATATCTAAAATTAATCAAAATATATACTACAAAATGAGAAATAGTGAGTTAAGCTAGGCCATTGGAACAAATACTTCTTGATGCACCTTTGAGAAACTGTAGTTTATCCTTGTTATCAGCTTAAATGTGTACACCAGTAGTCCTCTTGTGCCTCAAAGTACCAAGGACAATTAGAGCTTTAGACAATACCCATAACTCAGTTCTTCGTTTGTCAATTTGAATATTCCCTTTTCTTTACTATCTTAGTTACATTCAGCTTGGATTGGTTGAGTTACACATATTTTCAGACATGTATTTTAAAATTCTGTTTTCTTTCTTGGTTATAAGTTTTCAACACATTTACATTTTTTGCTCATTGATACATGAAGATAAATCTGCCAGCAATTGTCAATAACATGGGACTGTTAACATTACTTCTGTTTCTCTTATATCACTTAATTCTAAGTAATATCAATGATGTTACAACTGTATACCAGAATCGGTGGTTCTATTAGATCTTTTTGATTAATCCACATTTGTATTACTCATTTACTGATCACTAATAGAACCCTTAAATTCAACTCTTTCTGGTAGAGATGAGAAACTATGTCATATCTGCTCATATTTGTATGATTTTCTGAAAACAAGCTTTCTTTCTGATGTTTATTTCATCTTACCTCCAAACAGCTAATTCTAATTACTCATGAGGTGTTTTTCAAGATAACAAACTTTCATAATCTACAATAGCCAGTTACATAACTAGATTTTAAAAAAGAAAATGCTAGTGAACTCTCCTTTTTCAAGGCTTCAAATGACTCAATTTGTTTTTTAAACTATGTCACCTAAATAAAATTGTTTAAGAGTTGGGCAAAGTTGTTATGGTTGTGAGTTTTAAGTGTAGCAATAAGAGAGCTGAAAAATACATTTAAGAAAACTAAGTATTTTGGATTCAAACAACATATGTGCTAAAAATCAATAGCATATGGGGAAGTTTTCTATAATTACTTTTTAAACCAACTGAAAGGAATGGACTTAAAGTAATGATTATACTGTAAATGTTAAGATGAATTATTTAAAATTTACTCTCATTTCTAAAATGTTTGTAAAATTTTTGTTATGCAAAAACAGTTTATTTGCTCTGCAAAACTATTTTCTATAGTTTCTACATTATTTCTACAACTCATTGCAAGAGACATCAATGGCACACATAAACACAAACATTGCAACTAATTTGTACTATTTTCTATATACACAATTTTTTAGTGTGTTTAGTTTTATATTTTGGCTAAAGTATCTGATAACTATTAAATAATTATATATAATAAATTTTGTATTAAAAAAGAAACTCATTAGATAGAAGTATTTGAAAACCATGTTGCTTTTTCAAATTTATTTTTTAAATTTCATATACATGTACTATATTTATATCATTTCTATTCCTTTCGTCTGTCTCAACAAGCTTCTCCTGTGTTCCTCCAGATCTCTTTCAAATTTGTCACCTCTTTTACTATTGTTGATACATAATAAATATAAACTGTATAAGCACAGCCTACTGAGTTCATTTATTATTGCTCATGTGTGTGTAGGGATGTATGTGTTGGGATAGAGTAACCTGTATCAACCTATCAGCAAGCTCATATCAGGGAGCTCCTCTCCGCAGGATATTGAGCCTCCTTTTCTCAACAACCACTGACTGTTTGGCATGAGCACTGGGGCCCTGTGAAAGTTTCCTCATGCATGTGTGCATGCCATTTGTGATTGATATCCTTCAGGCTTAGTTCATGCAACCATATTGTTGACATTTCATGAGGGCATCTTACTTTTCAGGAGATTCTCTGAGCAGTACTCCATTAACCCAGGGATTAAGGCCCACGATGGACAAGTGGAACCTAGTAAAACTAAGCAGATTCTGTACAGCTAGGCATAAACCATTGTGTGAAAAATAAACCCAAAGAGTGAGAGAGAAACTTTGTCATCTATTCTTCTGCTAGAGGATTAGTATCTATATAACATAAAAAAACCCAAAACAAAGTCAAGAAAACAAATGACCCAGTTAAAAGTGGGCTATAGTCTTGAACAGAGTATTCTCAAAAGAGCAAATAAAACTGGTTAAGAAATATCTCAAAAACTGTCCATCTTCTTTCCCAATTATGAAAATACAAATTCAAACTACTTTGTGACTTCATCTTATTTCAGTCAGAATGGCTAAACAACCCACAAAAACAACAAACCAGGGAGCAGTTACTGACTGTTGGTGGGATTGCATACTGGAGCTATCACTCCAGATAACAGTAAGAATTTCTCAAAAACTAAAAACAAATATACCATACGACTCAGCCATTATTCAATATCCTATGTCACATATACTTTCTCAGCTATGTTCATTGTCACTATATACAAAATGAATATATATATATATATATATATATATATATATATATATATATATGTGTGTGTGTGTGTGTGTGAATAGTATATATTATATATAATATTAACACATAGATAATATGTGTTAATGGTGAATAAGTATGTGTATATATGTGTGTGTCTTATATATAGACATTTTTGAAAACTTAGTAGTATTTAACTTATATCCACTCTAGAATTATGAGTTAAAATGTTATGTTAGGAATGTCTAAATGTTACCAATACAGTACCCATTAGGCTTGTACTAAGTACACTAATAAAAATAAATCCAAACCTGCTTGACTGGGAATGATTAATGAGAGAGGTGATCAGAAGTTAAATGTTGATAAAAGATATAAGGCTTCTCTGTTAAAGAGTCAGTTGTTTCTGATAGCAGAGGTTGAGAAGGATGAACAGCAAACCTTGTCAATCATGGAGGGACACATGGCTCCAGCTGCATATATAACAGAGGATGGCCTTGTCGGGAATCATTGGAAGGAGAGGCCCTTGGTCCTGTGAAGGCGTAATGCCCCAGTGTACGGGAATTTGAGGGCAGGGAGTCAGGAATGGGTGGATGGGGGAACAGTCTCACAGAAGCAGGGGAGGGAGAATTTTGGGAGGAGTGGAGACCAGGAAAGTGGATAACATTTGAAATATAAATAAAGAAATTATCCAATAAAAATAATGTTCTTTCTTCTACAATATGTTGTTATAACCAAGATATTTTCTGTAATGTTCAACCTATTTCATTTTATGGCTGGGCAGTGATGGAACACCCATTTAATCCCAGCACTCAGGAGGCAGAAGCAGGTAGATCTGTAAGTTCGAGGCCAGCCTCATCTACAGAGTGAATTCTAGGACAGCCAGGGCTCTACAGACAAACCCTGTCTAGAAACACAAAAGAAAACAAAGCATATCCAACCAAACAAACAAATATAAAATTGGGTGTCCTAATGATCAGTGATCATATGTTATACTTTTGTTTTTTTTCAAAAAGCAAGCTGTCATCCATGCTGCTGATGGAAGCCATGTTGATTTGATATCTGTCTTCTGTCCTGCCATTTGAGACCAAGTTGATATCTTTGATCAGGAAGCCTTCTGTGACTACCTTTACTGCCCTTCCTGCTATCACCTAAAAGGAATAATATAGACAGGCAGTTGTTGAAGAGAGTTCTTAAAATTGTTTATAAAGTTGCTGATGGGTAGGTCTTCATAGTTGATAGCCTCCAGTGGGATGTACAGGAATGGGGAAGAAATTTTTAAAGAGATGAACACTCACAGTTTGACCATGCTCCAATGGGTTATATGGGCAGCATAGATTGGACTTGGTATATGCTTTTCTTTTCTTTTTAGGAGGAGGGCACAAGAGTAGAAAGGTGGACTTGGGAGGAATAATAAGTATGATTGGGGTGCAGTGCATAAAACTCCCAAATAATTAATAAAAATTATGTTGGGGAATTAGAAAAAGGCATAGCATTTGATAACACATATAAGTTTACTTTCTTCTTCAAAGAAAAAATTGTAGTCTTATTTACACTTTTAAAAACTGTAAACATTATTTTAAAAACCAGAAATCCACTTCTTAGACATTCATTAGCTGAAAGTTCATTCTCCATGAATTTAGATCTGCTCAAGCCTAGTTAATAGTAATTTTATAACCTAACATTAGGAGTTTTCATATTTTCAAAATGAGTTGTTTTCATTGTTTCTTACGTTTATTACAGAATGCTTTTGAAAAGGTCTGTGAAGACCAAAGCACTTGAATGCTCTCTCCATTGTTCATCTGCAGGAAAGCCATTTGACACTCGGCCTGCTATGTATTAATTACAACCCATTAAAGACACAGGTCGCTGTCATAATTAGCTAGAGGATCACTCTAGCTAGTTAGGTTAAACAAAATGACCAGAATAACAGAAAATACCAGCTCAGCAGGCTTTGAAATGCTGTTGTTGGTTTTTTTTTTGTTGTTGTTGTTGTTGTTGTTGTTTTTTGTTTTTTGTTTTTTGCTTTTTGTTTTGTTTTGTTTTGTTTTATTTTGGGACTGCAAACATATCACCTGTTTTCTTTTCAGGCAATGACATCTTGTTTTACTTGTGGTTGGAAAAGAAGTGTAAATTAAGTGACAGAAATCTGGAGAAATGAATGGAAGTTCTGACAGGTAATTGTATGGAACATTTATCTCAGTCTGTATCCATGAAACTACAGGAAGGCCTGGCTTCTGAGAATATATCTTTAAGAGAATTCATTGTACACATTAACAAAAATTATTTTCATCAAGATCTCAACAGAGATAATGTTAATGGTACTCTTTCAACATCCTGAAGATACTTTCCTCGAAATGTTGAAAGTAGCTACAATTTTGGAAACCTATTCAATGACACTATTAGTAGTCAAGGATCTCACATAGTTTGCTTGATCATTATTTTAAAAGAGAACTGTATCAAACTCAAAGGTATATCTATTGGCAATTTACACAGATTCAGGGAACCAGGGTTGATGCCTATGTGACTTTAGGGAGCTACAACTTGGGGTTTCCCTCCAGGCTAGGATATAAACTCCTCCCTTGGGCCTTTCCCTAATTGATGGAATAATGTGGAATACTCAAGACATGAAGGATACCTAAAAAAAAGACCACAAATCTTGAAACCATACAAATTTGAGGAAGGTTCTAAGATCTTTAGAAATTTCACTGTTTAACACACTGGGGAGGACTTACATATAAGGATTTGATTGTGCTGGGTGTTCCAAAGACTTCTATCTGCCACCAGGCTTACAGGATAATTAAATAACTCACAAAAGAAAGGTTTCTCCATGAATCGCTTAAAACCCTACCACAGTGAAAAATGAAGCAAGAGGTTTGCAAATTAGAGGCTAACTTGGACAACTAAGCAAGAATTTGTTTCAAAAGCAAAATTCATCAAAGGGCTGGCATACACTCTCCTGTAGACTACTTGCCTAGTCCTGGATCAAATCACTAATACTGATCCAAACTAATTTAAAAAAAAAATCCCTAAGTATCATGCTATTAGTAGAGATTACAAAGGCAAGGGATTCCTTGTGGTCAGGAAAGACCAGACTTAGAAAGCAGAATCGTGGTTTGAATGTGAAATGTTGTACATAGTATATGTTAATGGTGTTATTTGAGAAGGTTGTCAGACCTTTAGGAGCTGAAGTCTTGCCAGAAGATGCAGGTCTCTGAGGGCAAGTCTTAAGGTACAGCTCAGTCTCATTTCATACTCTTCCTCTGCTTGCTGACTCTGCAATGTGACCAAGTCACCTCACTCAGCCACTATACCTTCTCCTCCATGATGGAATACCTACTCTGGATGGTAAGGCAAACAAAGCTAGTTGGTTCATGAGTTCCTTTGTTCAAGTTTAACAGAGACATAAGACAAGTAATTAATACAGCAGTGTTCTAGTGGAAGGATACCAATGCACTAGTTTCTAGTGGAAAAAAACCAAAAATACAGACTGAAAGGCAGCTGTGAGAAAAAGCTTGTAGAAAGCTGGGCTCCATATTGAATAAATAAAATGGATGACACCTAAAGCCCCGAAAATCATTCCATAACAGATACATGGCTTAGGAAAAAAGAAAAACTTTGAACAAAAATATAGAGTAGAATGGAGATACATTTTGTTATTTCTGTAGTTTTAGTTTTTCTGATGTTAAATATTGAAAGTAATTGTTATTTCAGTTTATATATTTAAAAACTTTATAGTCATAGTTGTGATTAACATTTTCTAAGAAATTAACCAACCAATTTGCACTAGACAGTGCAAATTGACTCAGATTTAAGCAAATAGAGTGTAGAAATCCTCTAAAATGTGTGCTCTTACAGATGGTTGGAATTTTGCCTGAAATAATTTTCACTGAACCTTTAACTAATTGAACTAAAGTTTAAATAAAGAAATTTTTTTCATCTCTGGGCCTCATTCAGCATGAGAAATTATTTTCAAAGAGAGTAAGGTATTCTCTTCTAATCTCTAGAACATGATAGAATTGTCTCCTTTACAAGTAGTTTTCAGTTTTAAAATTCCTTATATTTCTGTCATATCAATTCTGTTTTATAATTAATCACTATATGCCAAATCATGTTCTCTTATATTACTCTGTATGAAATTTAACATTACTTTTTAATTACTACTCAAATATGTGCTGCTAATGAATCACTTACCTGCTGTTTATTTATTTTATGTTTAATTGGAAAAAACTAATAGATATACATATTTCTCTTCATGAAAACTTTTCAAAGATATTAATCATAAGATGCATGAAAAATTATTACTGTTTTGATTTGAACATATTTAGGATTCAACCTAGTAATCTAAATGATCAACAAAAGATTATTTGTTATTTTATCATTTTCTGAAATAATTGTAAAAATAATTAATTTTGTCAGTAGAATAGAGTAAATATAAATTTTTTTTTTTATATTTTAGAGCTGGAGAGATAGCTCAGTGGTTAACAGTACCTGCTACCAAGCTCGAAGACCTGAGTTGAATCCACTGGAACTATATGGTAGAAGAAGAAAACTGACTCCTGAAAGATGTCCTCTGACCTCCACACATACTTCATGTGTTCTAGTTGTTTCTTTGGCTATAGTAAATATCACCATAATAAGAAGCCATAAGGATAAGAAAACAGTTTTATTTTTCATCTTACAACTTAAGTTTACCATGAATGCAAACAAAAGTTGGATCTCAGGGTAGGAACTGTAGCAGAAACCATGGCGACCTGGTGCTTGATGGCTGGCTCTTCATGATTCACTGAGTTTGTCTTCTTAGGGCCCAGGAAGCCTTCATCATTAATGGCACACCCTGAAGTGGCCTGTAATATCCCTAATCATTAATTAACCCAGCACCATTTGTTGAAGATGATCTCTTCTTTCCACTATAGAGTTCTGCCTTCTTTGTCAAAATCAAAAACAACAGCCTTCATATTGGGAAAGAATCTTTATCATCCCTAGATCTTACAAAGAGGTAATAGGAAAAATATAAAAAGAACTCAAGAAGTTAGACAACAATAACCCAAATAACCCAATTAAAAAATGAAGCACAGAGCTAAACAGAGAATTCGCAGCAGAGGAATCTCCAGTAGCTGAGAAGCATTTAAAGAAATGTTCAAAGTCCTTAGTCATCAGGGAAATGCAAATCAAAACAACCCTGAGATTCCATCTTACACAGGTCAAAATAGCTAAGATCAAAAACTCAAGTGACAGCATATGCTGGCAAGGATTTGGAGCAAGGGGAACACTCCTTCACTTCTGGTGGGAGTTGAGACTTGTACAATCACTTTGAAAATAAATTTGGCTATTTCTCATAAAACTTAGAATAGTTCTACCTCAAGACCTTGATATATCACTCCTGGACATATACCCTTAAAAAATGTCCCATTATACCTCAGGTACACTTGTTCAACTATGTTTATAGAAGTTTTATTAATAATAGCCAGAAACTAGAAACAGCCTAGATGTCCCTCAACTGGAGAATGGATTAAAAAAATGTAATAATTCAATACAAGTCAACTATTTAGCAAAAGGAACATCATTTATTTTGCAGGCAAATGGATGGAACTTGAGAATGTCATACTGAGTGAGATAACCCAGACACAAAAGGACATGCATGGTATGTATAAATATTATTATAATAAGTGAGTATTAGCCATAATGTAGAGGATACTCTTGCTACATGCTACAGACACTAAGAAGCTAAACAAGAAGGAAGGCCCAATCAAGGATGTTTGAACCAGAAATAAAATAGCCATAGGAGGTAGATGAATTAAGGGATCTGGATGGAAAAGGCTACTGGAAAGGGAATTGGGAGGGTTCAGGATTAGGTGTATGGAGAAACAGGAAAGAGGGCCAGAAGGCCAGGAGAATAAATGGAAATCTGCAGTGTGTGTTTGAGGGTGGGGTGGAATGCATCTCAAGGACATACCAGAGACTGAGATGGGAAAGGCTTCTAGAAATCAACATGGATGACAATAGCTGAGATTCACAGCAGTGAAATATGGAACCTGAAGAAGACACCTCTTCTAGCCAGGCAGGAAGTTTATTGAAGTGATAGGAAAACCATGTATGTAATCCACAAAATATTCTTCCCAAAATTTATCCTGCCTACAAGAAATGCAGGGACAAGGGATGTAACAGAGACTGAGCGAATGGCCAACCAATAACTGGCCCAACTTGAAAATCACCCCAGGGCAACCACTGATCCCTGATATTATGATATTAATGATATCATGTTATGCTTGCAGACAGGAGTAGCATAGCTGTCCTCTGAGAGGCTCCACCCAGCTGATTGAAACAGATGCAGAAACCTACAGCCTAACTTCTATAGACTTGGTGGAGCTTGTGGACTTTTATGAAAGTGTCCAGGGAGAGATTATTGGCCACAAAATGGATAGGAAGTCCACAGTAAGACTAACAGAGTCAACTAATCTGGACCCTTGGTTGCTCCCAGAAACTGAACCAACTAAAGAGCATACACAGGCTGGAAATAGTACCCCACCCACCATATACGTAGTAGATGTGTAACTCAGTTTTAATGTGGGTACCTCAACAACTGGAGATGGGGCTACCCCTTAAGCTGTTGCCGGTCTGGGCTCCCTTGTCTGATCGCAGTGGTAGTATGTGTGATTAGCCCTGCAGACACTTAATGTACTAGGATATGAAAGTACCTGGCCAGGTAGTGGGCTCTACCATCTCAGAAAAGAAGAGGAGTGCGCTTAGGGGAGAGTTACTATGTAAGAGGGGGACTGCAGTGGAAGGGAGCAATAGGGAGGTAAAGTGAATTAAAATTTAAAAAAGAAAACAAAACATCATTTGACTTAAGGAATGAAAAGTGGCAAAAAGTCATTGTTTCCAGAATGAAACATACGAGTGTGCTGCACCAGAACTAGAACCTGTTTGTATCTTTCCCCAGTTTCAGAATAACAATGAATTCATAAAATATAAGTTTCAATAGCAGGAGTTTGCCAGAAAATCCAGCCTGCTGGAAGAAAATCCAGATCCCTTTATTCTAATCTTAATTACTTATGTTAGTAGTCAAATCATACATCAAACTGTTCTCAGTAAATGTGTTTATGCATTTATGCAATTTATAGACTAAATACAAACTAAGGAGTATATAGTGTATATAGTGAAGTCTGAGATCTTTCAGAAGAAGGTGATAAGTATAATCAGCATTTATGAAAGAAACTCAAAAGCAGATTCAAAGGAGGACCTGCTGCTGAACCTACAGGAGAGTCAGGGTTAAGAGGAAAGATGTGTCACCAGAGATTAGAGAACAGAACCTATCTAAAGCAAGAAGAACAGCTCAGGTCTAGCTGGAGGAGAAAAGTAGCCAGGTAGAGGGCAGCTGTGTAAGGCATATAACAGTGATGGTGCTGCGGGAAACCTATCCAACTAACAGTCAGGAAATCTCTGAGGTTTGTCCATGATACATGGAGACACTCGAGGTGCATGTGGGGACTTCTCTATCTCAGTGATAACTACCCGTCACTTCATGTAGTCCAGGTGAAAGTGTTACACCCCTTCCTTGGACTGGTTTATTGGATAAGTTCTTAGACATGGTTTCACTGATAAAAGTTTTAATATACCCATGTGTCTCTACTGTCAAAATCTACCTCAATCAATTTATATAGTGGCAACTGATATTCTCTCAGCAATCAGTCATAATCAGACTGTGCTGGATGGGTTTGCCAGACAGTGCCCAATTGTGTTCACAGAAGCCCATGAGTTAAAGGAGGCTTGACAATGGAGTCTCTTGGGGAAAGGCCTAGCCTGAAAAAGTAACAAGGTACTTTTAGTATTCTTTCTTAAACCAAACTCTCTTCTGGAAATAATTCATTTTAGCTAAAGAAATTGATTTACTTTTTCAGTATTACTCATGAATATTATTCTCTCTGAATTGATAGTGAAGGGTTAAGGAAACATGCCTATAAGTATACACTTCCTGTATAACATCGAGCTAACTGTCATTGGCTTTAGTTGTGTGACTTTTCCTAGAAAAATGTGAACAGCCATCTCTTCCACCCTGATAAGATACCCATGGCTGACCAAAGAGGCTATTCCATCAATTTCTACCTTGGTGAACCTATGAGTTCACTGGACTTTTCTACAGAGTACAATTGGGAGCCTATTTACATGACGCACCCCATTATAGCTAACAACCTCTAGGTAGCTATATCATGTACCCCCTTTTCAATTAAACTGTGATAATTTGAATATGCTTGGCCCAGGCAACGGCACTATTAGGAGATATGGCCTCCTAATTCCATTACCACAGTCTATCTACTACTGTATTCTTCTGCTCAGTTAGTTGCTATGGTAATCTTTTCACAATGCAGATAGGATGGCTGCATTATATGTTTAGGAAAAACAGCCACACAATATCTATTGTTTTTTTCTTCAATGTTGTTTCAAAGGCTAGTACAATGCTCACAACAACAACAAACATATTCTAGGAGAACAAACTCTTGGTGGCTGGAGATGTAGGTCAGTAGCACATTACTTGGGCTAACATGCATAGGGTCCTAGGTTACATTCTCCCAAGCCTCAAAGGGTTTCTTCAGTCTAGTACAATGTCAGAAATCTGAGGTGGTTTTCTTGGTTAGAAATGACCTTTCTGAAATAGATGTTTGTGATTATTCCATTAAAACGGAATTCTTCTCCAGTTCTAATAATCCTTTACCTTTGATTAGCTTATTTTTATTGGAGGGGTTCACTCTTCCATTGAGGTCCCCGGGTTCAGTCCATTGGATAGCTACACATTGTGAGCATCTACACATGAGTTGATCAGGGGCTGGTAGAAACTCTCAGGGAACAGCCATGCTCTTGTCAGCAAGCACTTCTTGACGTCAACAATAGTGTTGGGGTTTGGTGTCTGCAGATAGAATGAATCCCTAGGTGGGGCAGTCTCTGAATGACCTTTTCTTCAGTCTCTTACATTTTTGACTCTCTCTTTCCTTTGGACGGGAACGTTCCTGGGTTAACAAGTTTCAGATGGGTGGGTGGCCCTATCCTTCAACTGGGGGCCCTGCCTATCTACTGGATCTGCAAGTTCTATCTCCCCTTTGTTGAGAGTTTCAGCTAAAGCCATCCTGTTGGGACCTGGGAGCTTCTCTTTTTGCTGGCATTTATGACTTTCTAGTAGCTACACCCAGTTCCTCATCCCCTACTGCTACATATTTCTATTCTGTTTCCTGATCCTCTGGACTTCTCTCATGTCCCTTCCAATACCTGATCCTGCTCCCCTTTTTTCCCCTCCCACCTCTCTCCCTTCCACATTTCTTCCTCCCTCTACCTCCTATGATTATTTTGTTAGCCTTTCTAAGAAGGACTGAAGTATTCACACTTTGATTTTCCTTCTTCTTGAGCTTCATATGGTCTGTGGGTTGTATAGTGGTTATTCTGAGATTTTTGGCTAATATCCACTTATTGGTGAGTACATAACATATGTGTATGGGTTATCTAACTCAGGATGATATTTTCTAGTTCATCCACTTGCCTTGAAATTTCATGAAGTCATTGTTTTTAATAGCTAGGTAGTACTTCATTGTGTAATTGTACCACATTTTTTTATTCATTCTTCTGTTGTGGGACATCTGGATTGTTTCCAGCTTCTGGTTATTATAAATAAGTCTGCTATAAACATAGAGGAGTATGTGTCCCTGTTATATGTTGGAGCATCTTTTGGGCATATGCCCAGTAGTGGTATAGCAGGATATTCAAGAACTATTTCCAATTTTCTGAGGAACTGCCAGATTGATTTCCAAAGTGGTTTTACCAGCTTGCAGTTCCACCAGCAATGAAGGAGTGTTCTTCTTTCTTCACATATTTGACAGCATCTGTTGTCACTTATGTTCAGTCTCTGCTCCATTTTTACATTTCTTTTAAACAGGACCAATTTTGAGTCAAACATTTTGTATGTATGTTAGTGTCCACATCCCCCCACTGGTGGTCCTGTCTGGCTACTGGAATTGGTCTGCTCAGGTTTCATATCCCCACCATTGGGCATTTTGGCTAAGGTCACCTGCATTGACTTCTGGGAACCTCCCTCATGCAGAGTCTCTGGGACTTCCTAGAGAATATTCCCCAGCCCCCAATCTTGGCAGCTATACTGCTCCTGGGAATATACAGAAAAGATGTTTCACCATACCTCAAGGACACATGCTCAACTATGTTCATAGCAACTTTTTTTTGTAATAACCAGAAACCAGAAGCAACCCAGATGTCCTGCAATGAAGAATTGAATCTCATAAGAGGGAGAATTTAAATGGCCATTTTGTGGGGATTCAAAAGAATTGTGTCTGATGAGGGATTTTTCAGCAGGTAGTAGTTTTGTGAAACCAGTAGAGCTTTCAGAAATGCAGAGATAATGTGGACGGTATGTGTGTGTGAATGTGAGTGTGTGTGTGTGTTTCTGTGTATAGTAATAACTGTCACTGATCCCTGCCTAACAACATTTCTTACCATGCTACACAGGAGCTCCATAAATAACTGTGACAAAAATGAACAAACGAGGAACGCAACAGACATCCAAGAACTACATGATATGAGAGATCAGTGGCTTCCTGTGTGCCTGATTTCTCTTTCCATACCTCCTCATTAGTGTTTTCCATCACTTTGAAATTCTTTGTGACTTCTATTCAGGGTTGTAATTTTTAAAATTTGCTAAAATCAAATTAACAATTCTTTATACAGTATGCACAACTAATTTATCATCATGCAACTTACTACAAAATATTATTTCA
Organism: Mastomys natalensis; assembly: GCA_021653895.1. NCBI lineage: Eukaryota > Metazoa > Chordata > Mammalia > Rodentia > Muridae > Mastomys > Mastomys natalensis. The sequence continues at coordinate 1,236,762 of JAJTUV010000289.1, forward strand.
ACTTTTGGAGAGTGCATCAAATTTTGCAGAAAGTAAGTAAATCTTACCATTTCTATTTCATAAGTCATCATCATCCAATAAGCAATTTGCAAAGATAAATATCAATCATGTTTGTGAAATCCCATATGGAAGGTACTAGGCAACTGTTTATATTGAGCTGAGAAAACCTGGCTGGTGAAACCCATAGTCTAACTCATTGTTAGACTATATTTAACTTCATTTTAAATTTAAGTAGTTATACGGTATGATGTCTGCCATGTTGTCCAAATATAGCTTCAACATTTATTCTTCAGTTATATGTTCAGAATACTAAAATAAATAAAACACACACCTTACTTTTTTAAGGTTAGGTTTAGAAGTAATAATATTTGTAAAATTATTATGGAAAGCAATATCAGCTTCTTTCAGATTATTGTAAGTTTTCATTGTGTTGCTTTATTGAAATATGGATTATGATAGATATAAATTATGTGAATACCTGAAAACATTCATTCAGATTAAAGAGCAATTCCAGTATAATAATAGATTAAATCATGTTTTATTGATCGATTCTCTAAGGTTCAAGATTAAAATAACAAAAAAATAGTAGTAAGATAGACTCTCTTTTTACTTTACCTGTTGGAAATATGCATCTTACAAAGAAAAAGGATAGGTTGAGAAAAAAAGTCACCACTAAGTTGATAGGCTTTTATAGATTTAAAAAAATGGTAATTTATTGTGTGGGTTTCCTTGGTAGATATGAGTCAATTTTATTTATATTTTATTTAATTATTTTTTACTTATTACTTTATATTCTACTCCCAGCGACCCTCCCTGTCACTTCCTCCAACAATCTTTACCACACATTCCTTCCCCTTCTCCTCTGAGAGGGTACTGCCCCCACCCCTACCATGGTACTTTAAGTCTGCAAGCCTAGGTGCTTCCTTTCCCACTAATGTCAGACAAGGCAGACCAGCTAGTAGAATATATTCCACCTATAGGCAACAGCTTTTGGGATAGCCCTCATTCCAATTATTCAATTCCCACATGAGGGCCAAGCTACACATCTGCTATATATGAGCAGGAAGGCTTAGGTCTAGCCTGTGTATGTTCTTTGGATGATTGTGCAGACTCTGAGAGCCCCAAGGGTTCAGGTTAGTTGATCCTGTTGTTCTTCCTTTGGAGTTCTTTTCCCCTTCAAGGCTCTCAATCCTTTCTCCTATTCTTCCACAAGCAGTCCCAAGCTCTATCCTCTGTTTTACTGTGGGTGGCTTTATCTGTCTAGGTCAGCTGCTAGGTGGAGCCTCTTAGAGGACAACATGCTCTTGTCTCACTCAAGATGATATTCTCAAGTTCCATCCATTTGTCTGCAAAATTCATGATATCTTGGTTTTTAGTAGCTGAATAGTATTCCATTGTGGAGATGTACCACATTCTCTTTATCCATTCTGCAGCTGAAGGACATGTAGGTTGTTTCCAGTTTCTGGCTATTATGATTACAGCTGCTATTAACATAATTGAACAAGTGTCCTTGTGGGATGTTGGAGCGTATTTTGTGCATATGCACAGAAGTGGCATTGCCTAGGTCTTAAGTAGAACTATCCAAATTTTCTGAGAAAATGCCAAATTGATTTCCAAAGTGGTTTTACATGTTTTCACCCCCACTAGCAACGGAGTGATGTTCTCCTTGTTCTACATTCTTGACAGCATGTGCTACCTCTTGAGTTTTTAATTATAACCATTCTGATTGGTGTAAAGTGGAATCTCAGAGTTATTTTGATTTGCATTTCTCTTATGACTAATGACTTTGAACATTTCTTTAAGTGCTTCTGGGCCATTCGATATTCCTCTGTTAATAATTCTCTATTTAGCTCTGTACCCCATTTCTAATTGGGTTCGAGTTGTTGGTCTTTAACTTCTTGAGTTCTTTGTAAATTTTGGATATTAGCCCTCTGTCAGGGTTGTTGAAGGTATTTTCCCAATTTATAGGCTGCCAATTTGTCCTATTGACAGTGCATTTTGCCTTATAGAACCTTTGCAGTTTCATGAGATCTCATTTATCGATTTTTGGTCTCAGAGCCTGAGTCATCAGTGTTCTGTTCAGGAACTTACCTTCTATACCAATGGGTTCAAGAGTATTTCCCACTCTCTCTTCTATGAGGTTTAGCATATTCAGTTTAATGCTTGATCCACTTGTTCTTCAGTTTTGTACAGGGTGATAAGTATGAATATATTTTTAGTCTTCTACCTGTAGACAGTCAGTTAGGTTTGTTAACCATTTCCTTGAAGATGCTTTTATTTTTCCATTGTATGGTTTTGGATTCAAGTGTCCATGCATGTATGGGTTTATTTTTTGGTCCTCGATGCATTTCTGACAACTTGTCTGTTTCTGTACAAATACCATGTAAGTTTTATCACTATTGTTCTGTAATAGAGCTTGAGATCAGAGATAGTGATTCCTCTGGAAGTTCTATTATTGTTCAGGAATATTTTGGTTATCCTGGGTTTTTTGTTATTCCATATGCAGTTGAAAATTCCTGTTTCAAGGTTTAAAAAAATTGTATTGGAATTTTGATGGAGACTGCCTTGAGTCTGTAGATTGCTTTTGGTGAGATGGGCATTTTTCACTATGGTAATCATTCCTTTCTATGAGCATGGGAAATCTTTTCATCTTCTGATATCCTCTGATTTCTTTCTTCAGGGACTCGAAGGTCTTGTTTTATAGATCATTCATATGCTTGCTTAGAGTTACACCAAGATGTTTTATATTATTCATGGCTATTTTAAAGGGTGTTATTTTTCCTAATTTCTTTATCTTGTTTATTTTTTATATAAATAATGGCTACTTGTTTCTCTTAATTAATTTGGTATCCACCCACTTTGTTGGAGTTGTTTATCAGCTGTAGTTCTCTGGTAGAATTTTGGGTTTGCTTATGTATACTATCATATAATCTGCAAATAGTGATACTTTCAATTCTTCCTTTTCAATTTGTATCCCCTTGATATCCTTTTGTTGTCTTATTGTTATGGCTAGAATTTAGAGTTCTATATTGAATAAGAAGAGAGTGAGTAGCCTTAACTTATCCCTTAGTTTAGTGAAATTGCTTTAAGTTTCTCTCCATTTAATTTGATGTTGTCTATTGATTGGCTGTACATTATTTTAATTATGTTTAGATATGTACCCAGGTATAAATCCCTGGTTTATCTAATATCTTTAATATGAAAGTGTTTTGGATTTCATGAAAGACTTTTTCAGTGTCTAATGAAATAATCATGAGATTTTTTTCTTCAGTTTGTTTATATGGTAGACTATGTTGTTGGATTTTCCTATATTTGAACAATCCCTGCAACCCTTGAATGAAACCTACATAACCTTAATGAATGATGTCTTTGATGTGTTCCTGAATTCTGAGTGAATCCAGTTTGTGAGTATTTTATTGGATATTTTTGCATATTCATGGAAGAAATTGGTCTGAAATTCTCTTTGTTGAGTCTTTGTGTGGTTTAGGAATCTGGGGACTGTGGCCTCATAGAATTAGTTTGGCAGTATTCCTTCTCTTTCTATTTTGTGGAATAGTTTGACGAATATTGAAATTAGCTTGTCTTTGAAAGTCTAGTAGAATTCTTCACTAAAACTATCTGGCTCTGGTGTTGTTTGGTTGAGAGGCTTTTAATAACTGCTTCTATTTCTTTAGAGGTTATTTGCCTGTTCAAATAGCTTAACTGATCTTGATTTAACTTCAATAAGAAGTAGCTGTCTAGAAAATTGTCTATTTAGTTGATATTTTCCAATTTTGTGGACTACATGTTTTTGAAGTAAGACCTAATGATTCTTTGAATTTCTTTAGTGTCAGTTGTTATGTCTCCCTTTTCATTTCTGATTTTGCTCATCTGGGCACTGTCTCTCTGTCTTTTGGATAGTTTGGCTAAGTTTTTATCTATCTTGTTGATTTTCTCAAAGAACCAGCTCTTGGTTTCATTGATTCTTTTTATTGTTTTCTTTGTTTCTAACTGATTGATTAATTATTATTTTGATTTTTCCTGTCTTCTACTAATCTTTGGTGTGCTTACATCTTTTTTTCTAGAGATTTCATGTGTACTTTTAAATTACTGATGAGAGAAGTTTCTAATTTCTTTTTGGAAACAGCATTTTGATCTTTTATATTAGCACTGCTTTCATTTTTGTCCTATAAATATAAGCATATTGTGCGTTCATTTTCATTGAACTCCAGAAAGTATGTAATTTTTTTCTGTATTTTATTTGTGACCCAGAGATGGTTGAATAGAAACTTGTTCAGTTTCCATTAATGTGCAAGTTTTTCAGTGTTTCTGTTGTTGTTGTAGTCCAACTTTAATCCATAGTGGTCTGATGAGATACAAGATATTATTTCAATTCTCTTGTATCTGTTGAGGCTTGCTTTGTGACTGACAATATGGTCAATATTGGAGAAGGATCCATAAGATGCTGAGAAGAAGGTATATTCTTTTCTGTTTGGGTGAACTATTCAACAGATGTCTGTTAGTCTCACTATTTATCTGTTTAGGTTTTGTCTGGATATCCTGTTCATTGGTGAGAGTGGGGTGATGTGTTGAGGTCTCCCACTATTAATGTGTGGGGTTTCATGTATGATTTAAGCTTCAACAACATTTCTTTTACAAATGTGAATATCCTTTTGTTTGGAGCATTAATTTTCAGAATTGAAATATCATCTTGGTAAATTTTTACTTTGATGAATACGAAGTGTCTTTCCCCACTTTTTTGATAACTTTTTGTTGAAAGTCTATTTTATTGAATAGTAAAATGGCAATTCTGGCTTGTTTCTTGGGACCATTTGCTAGGAATACTTTTTCCAGCCTTTTACTCTGAGACAGTTTCTATCTTTGTCATTGGAGTGTGTTTCTTGTATGCAGCAAAATCCTGGAACCTGCTTGGGTATTGAGTCTATTAGCTTATGTTTCTTAATTGGGGAAATGAATCCATTGATATTGAGAGATAGTAAATACAGATAATTGCTAGTTCCTGTTATTTTTGTTGTTGTAGGTGGCATGATGTGTATGTGATTCTCTCCCTTTGGTTTTGTTGTGAAATGATTAATTTCTTGTTTTTTCTTTGGTACCCTCCTAGTGTTGGAGTTTTGCTTCTAGAATCCTCTTTTCTGGTCCAGTTTAATTGGTGTTCTACAAGCTTCTTGTATGTTTTAGGCATCTCTTTCTTTAGGTTGGTTAATGTGGGGCTGTTAGCTCATGTGTGGGTGGGCATGGGTCCTGTTGGACAGAATTGAGGATCCTGCAGCTCCAGGGAGTAGAAGCGTGGGAATTTGACTGAGTTCACATCATGCAGTGTCTAGCAGATGCTGTGGGCCTCTGCCCAGGTGCTGGGCGATCCCAGTCTGATGTCCCACAGAGTCAGGGCTTTTGAGTGGTGGTCTCCTGGCCAACACAAGCTGACCCGGGAGGCTGGTGGTCTATGTCCTCAGGCTTTCAGATGCTACTGTGAGCCACGGAAGAAGAGACAAGACTCAAGGGCATATGGGCTGGCCCACAGCCAAGAGGAACAAGCAGGAGGGAAGCCCTGACAGCACCCTGCCGGTAGAGACTCTTGGTTACTGCACTCACTTGGCTGGGTTGCAGCTGGCTAGGCTAGCTTGGTTGAATTTGCAGTCTCCATGGCTGGACTGTAGAGAAGTCCTCAGCAGGAGATTAAACAGCAGCTCAATAGTCTAAGGCCCCCACCATGGTTCTCCTTGGCAGGCCCCAAAGACAGGAGGAATTTCATGGTTTTAAAAGGCTTATTGTCATGGCCAAAAGTAGATGAATCTGGCTGCAACCCTGCCATGCCCGAACTCAGGACATACCTGAGTTAAATAGGAAGGGAAGAGGGAGGAGGTTCTAAGAAGGAATGCTTAATTGGCTATGCCCTCTGGCCTTTAGGTATCTCATTAATATGGAAATCTCTTGAGGCTGAGGCCTGTAGTCACACCTTCTACCTGTGGAGGGGCTGGTAGGGGTGTTGCCCTATATGACTGAAAGGCACGAATCAATGGAGGTCTTAGACCATGTGTCAGGAGCCTGGAGTCTGAGAACGTGGTGAAACGTATGCTGTCCCTCGCAGGATCTCCGGCCATTTCTAGCCAGTGCCCTACCAGAAACCAAGCTATCATTTTCAAGATCCCACAGGGTAATTTTTCTTCTGTGATTTTGTTGAGAATATTTTCTGGGCCTTGGAGCTGGGAGTCTTCACCTTCTTCTAATTCTATTATTTTTATATTATGTCTTTCCCTGGTATCCCAGGTTTCCTGGATGTTTTGTGTCAAGGCTTTTTAGCTTTAATATTTTATTTGACTGATGTATCAGTTTCTTCTATTGTATGTTCTATGCCTGAAGTTCTTTCTTCTATCTCCTGTATTCTGTTGGTGATGCTTGCATCTGTTGTTCTTGTTCACTTCCTAAGGTTTTCCATCTCCATTTGTGTTTTCTTTACTGCTTCTATTTCCACTTTCAGGTCTTGCACAGTTTTATTTATTGCCTTCACCTATGTAATTGTATTTCCTGTATGCCTTTGAGGGATTTATTTGTTTTTTCTTTAAAGACCTCTATTTGTTTGATTTTATTTTCCTGTATTTCATTAAGGAATTTTAAATGCCTCTATCATCTTTGTAAGATTGGAGTTAAGGTCATTTTCTTAGGATTTAGTTGTGTTAAGATATCCAAAGCTTGCTGTAGTGGGATAGCTGTGCTTTGGAGATTTCATATAGCCCTGGCTCTTGTTGATTATGTTCTTTAGAGGGCCTTTAATCATTTGGATGGTTTTGGTCCCTGGATGTTCTTGTTGTAGTAGGTATTGGGATGGGGGTGTACCTTAATGGTCTTGGTGTGGGAGACCTCTAAGTGTGTCTTTGGGCTGTATGGTTCTGGACCTGAAGTTCTGTAAGATTCAGGAGCTTCAGTTTCAGTGAAGCTGGACAGAGAGGTGGCAGGAGAATGTCTCACTCTGGGATGGCAGGATGCTCAGGGCAGCTTTGCTTTGCTCAGAGGGTTCAGAGAGCAGGGAAGATGGTTCTGGAAGAACAGCTTACCAGTATGATTCAAGAGTCTGATAGAGGTGAAGGAGAGGTAGCAGGAGAATGGAGGGCCGCCCTGTGATAGCAGGATCCTCAGGGCTTGGCACAGAGGGCTCATCCAGCAGGGAAGATGGATGTGAGAAGGGAAGCTTGCCTGTATGGTTCAGGAGACTCATGGAGGTAAAGGAAAGGTGGCATGATATTGAAGTCCTTCTGGGACAGCAGGCTGCTTGAGACAGCTTGGCTTGACCCAGAGGCCTCAGTCAGCAGGGAAGGTGGGTGGGATAAGGGAAACTTATACCTGTATGGCTCAGGAGTCTGTTGAAGATGGAGGAGAGGTAGTTGGACAAATTTCTTTTTTTTAATGTTGTAAATGATTCTAAAACAACAATGTTATACAAACATTTAATTATGTGCAGTAGAAATGAAAATAGATATTACAAATTGGTTTATTCTTATTACTAAAAGTAAAATTAACCAAAAAGAAAGAAAGAAAGAGATCTGAACAACTTTGATTCCACACAATAAAAAAGAGAAAAAGGGAACATGCCTCTTGTTTGCATTCTGCTGTATAGATCTTAATCCATGACACTTTTAGGACAAAGGCCTTCAACTTTACTGTACTTGAAAGATTCATTTCCCTCATACTTTCTTCCTGAGATTTTGCCCTTAAATACAAATAAACTATACTTTTAAAACCAAACTAAGGAGATGATAACAATTCTAGGGCAAACTGTAAATCAAAGAATGTTTACTACTATTTCTATAAGAATTCCAAATCCTTAATAAAAATTATTATCACGGGGAAAAATAAAGTACTAAAAAACAAAAAGAATCTGATGATGTGAAAACTAATTTAAGAAAACTGACATATTTCCCATACTTAACATCAATAACTAAAAAGAGAAAATACTGGAAAGGAAAACATTGTAAACAGCAAACTAAATGAATAGCTAGAATAGTCAATCTAAAATGATTTAAGTATTTGATTGACTGTCAAAAGTATAGTTAGAGACAGAGAGATTTTTTAAAGGGTAAGGTGTGTGCAAGTGCATGAATATAAATCTGTGCTTATGTGTGTGTATGATTCTATTTGTACATATGCATGCACTTAAATGACATGGAACAAGGGAAAGGCAGGTCATGTCAGGTGAGAAGGCATAGATGGCATGCATGTAGTGACAGAGAACACAATGTAAAATTGGTTCTTTCCGTCCATTTTTTCATGAATTGAGTGCAGGTCACCAGGCTTGCCTTAAAAGTACTTATACTGAGGCCAAAATCATGTTCTTGTATTTTAAACGCTGCATATTTGCACCAATCTAGAAAATTTGCATAGTTTCATTCACACCCTAATTATCAGTGCACCTGTGAATATGCAGAGATCATACTATTAGTTTAATTTCATGTAGAAAATTATTCTGTAAAATAGCCAATATTTCATAAGACTAGAGAAGAGTAGCTTATTTTTATTTTATAAAAAAGTAATATTACATGGCTTAATAGTATGACAGTTCAACGAAATAAACAAAGATGAGTAAAATAATAGTTCACATGTAGATATATATATATATATACAAATGAAATTATATTCAGACTATAAGGGAACTTTAAGTGGTAAAATTTATATTGTATTAAATATTTGAATAATTGGTATTCACTTAAAAAATATCAAAGACATCCTCAAACTATACACAAAATTTACATTCCAAATATTTGAATTATATGATATCTACATACTAATTTATTATTTATCATATTTATCTTCATAAGCTTGTTCACAAATACACGAGAAAGTATTTTTATTATTGAAAGTAGAAAAGGTTTTGCAAAGTCAGGTAGTTTGTACATTTTCTATAAGTGAAGAGATTTATGATTCTTATAATATTTAAAATATTGTAAGAGAAAACCCAAGAAATAAGACTTAAGTCTATTCACTTAATATTTTTAATGTATATTGTGGATGGAGTATACATAAAGTATTACATCTAAAGAATTGACAATAAACATTTAAAAATAAATCCTCAATTTTATTATCAGAAAATTGGAACCTAATGCAACAAATTAAGAGAGAAGGTATATTAGCAATAGCCTACTGGTTAGAATTATTATAAAATATGCTTCCACAGCATGATCCACAGATGCTATCATGCTCCATGATGGTAGCACAGGTCACAGACATGAACATGACCTCCACAGCAAAGACCACAGACACCACTGTGTTTCCCAGCAGTACATGGGCATCAGTGTTGATTGAGGTGGCAGCATGCACCATGTACATCCACAATTTAACCAAGAGGAAATTCTGTCACAGATCTTCAATGTTACCCAAAATCCAAAATTTAATTCCTTGTTCAAATGGTGTATGTTACAATTTGATATAATTTAAATGTTACAAATGATAGAGTTTATCATTTATCCAATTGATTTGTTTGTACTGAGAAAGTAGAATGTATTGGGAGATATATTGAAAGCTAGTTCCTTTAGAAAGCAAACCATTATTTTGTCTTCCTCTTTTCTTAACAAAATTGGATATTTTATTTATTTACATTTCAAATGTTATCCCCTTTCCCAGTTTTCCCTCTGCAAACCCCCTATCCCATCCCCCTTTACCCTGCTTCTACGAAGGTGTTCCCCCAACCACCCACCCACTCCCACCTTTCTGCCTTGGCATTCCCACACACTGGGGCATCAAACAACCACAAGACCAAGGGTTGCTCCTCCCACTGATGCCAGGCCCCTTCAGCTCCTGCTAAGTAGGACTGAGCATGCACTCTTTGGTCTCCCTTTCTCTTCAGCTTCATGTGGTCCGTGAGTCATATTATGGGTATTTCATGCACTTTGCTTAATATCCACTTATCAGTGAGTACATACCATGTGTTTCCTTTTGTGACTGAGTTACAAAAGGATGATACTTTCGAGATCCATCCATTTGCCTGTGCATTTTATGAAGTCATTATTGTTTTAATAACTGAGTAGTATTCCATTGTGTAAATGACCACATTTTCTGTATCCATTCCTATGTTGAAAGACATCTGGATTGTTTCCAGATGCTGACTATTATAAATATGGCTGCTATGAACATAGTGGAGCATGAGTCCTTATTAAATGTTTTAGAATCTTCTGGGAAAATTCCTAGGATTGGTATAGCTGGGTCCTCAGGTAGTACTATGTCCATTTTTCTGAGGAACCATCAGACTGATTTCCAGAGCAGTTATACCAGCTTGCAATCCCACCAGCAATGGAGGAGTGCTCCTCTTTCTCCGCATCCTCACCAGCATTTGCTGTCACCTGAACGTTTCAACTCATGCTGTGCTCATGAAGATATTCTACAATAATGTTGAACACTTAGCATTACATTCAGTTAGTGTGGCTCATATCCAAGACATCAAAATTTCTTGTTTGATTGTCATGTTTTTGAGCACTGGAGAGTGCTTCATACTATAGACATAGTATCTTACCATGCATACCTATACAACCACCTAAAAGCAAACACTGACAAATCATAAAGTCAATCAGTCAAAATAATTTCTAAAAAAAAAATTGTCATTTCTGCTTGAGGATAATAGGTAACTCAAAATTCTGGAATTCCTGCAGGAAAATTACTGCATTTTCTTTCCTCTTTCAAAATTATACTTATTTGAAATATATATAATAAACAAAGTCATTTTTTGAAATGTGTCATATACTATGCTAGATTCCTTACATGTGTAAGTAAGCTGTACAAGGGACCATGCCCCCTCAGTACAACCTAGTATCTGTGAAGTAATCTTAAACCTTACCTTCAAAAGAAACGGGAGGATGGAGAGAAGGTTCAGTGGTTAAGTACACATGTTGCTCTTCCTAAAGTTGGCTTCACAGCATCCATGGCTGCTGGGTCACAACCACCTATAGCTCCAAGTTAGTTGACCAGATGCTCTGTTCTGGCCTCTGCAGTTCCTTGTTCACATGCCATGTATGTGTACACACATGACACACATGCGCGCGCGCACACACACACACACACACACACACACACACACACTCACACACATACAAAAATTCACACATGTGAAAATAAATAAATCTTATATAATAGAAAAAAATCACTCAATGTTTAAGAAAGTAAATATTTTAGAAATCACTTAAAAATTACAAATAGAAGCAGTCCTTTGGATATAGAAAGTAAATGATGGTGATGGTTCTGAATACTTTGCCAAGGGCCCCTGATGTTTGACTCAAAGGCAATAATATGGTGACAGTGAAAACAAAGTAAATCTTATTCTGATGAACACACAGACAGTAATTGGTTTATAAGGGACAGCAAATCTCAGGATTCTTTTTAAAACTAGATATGTGAAGTTTACTCTTAAATTTTAGCTCCTCAAGACCATACCATAAATAGTGAATCTAAATTTAAATCTTTTGAACTAAAAAAATTCTATAAATCCTTCTTTATGAATTTAAGAATTAGAGGCTTCTCTTAGTTAAGATTCTTACTGTGATCATGAAACATCATGACACAAGCAAGTTGGGTATGAGTTTATTTCACCTATAGTTCCGTACTGCTCTTCATCTCTGAAGAAAGTCAAGACAGAAACACAAACAGGGCAGCATCCTGGAGTCAGGAGCTGATGCAAAGGGCCTGGAGGAATGCTGCTTACTGGTTTTCACTTCATGGCTTGCATAAACTGGGTTCAATATAGAACCCAAGACTACTAGTCCAGGGATAGAAGCACTGACCTAAGTAGGGTTTTACTTCTGTAAACAGACACCACATTCAAGTCAACTCTTATAAAAACAACATTTGATTGGGGCTGCCTTACAGGTTCAGAGGTTCAGTCCATTATCATCAAGGCAGGAGCATGGCAGTGTCTAGGCAGGTAGGGTGTAGGAGAAGTTGAGAGTTCTATATCTTACTCCAAAGACAAAGAGGAGAAGACTGACTTCCAGGCACCTAGAATGAGGGTATTAAAGACTATGCCCATAGTGATACACCCATTCCAATAAGGCTATATTTCCTAATAGTGCCACTCCCTGGGCCAAGTATATACAAACCATCATAACCACCGACAGTGGGAAGGGCTGTCCTCCATCAATCACTAATTAAGAAAATGCCTTATAGTTGGATACTATTTTCTCAATTGAGTCTCCCTCCTCTTATGACTGTAGCTTGTGTCAAGTTGACATAAAACTATCCAGTACAGAGCTAATGGTTTTTATCCAATATGTGCTCAATCCTTTGTATGATACTCAGTTAGACAATCATCAATCATGATTCAAAGCTGAAATTCTTTGCCTGCAATAAATCCCCTAAAATTTCAGTTTCATATTTTATTTATTTTAAATAAATGTTGCTCTTACATTTAAGCTTCAAAACTTAATAGTTATATTTTTAAAACATTAAAGTTAGAATAAACATGTAACACCAGATGATATAAAGGCTTGCTTGTCCAAGGGCCTTGCATGTTTGGGCTGCTCCTGAACAACTAGACTTACGCTGCAATGTTATTTTTATATAGATTAAATGGCTGAAATTCCAGCTACTTATCAACATAGCCAACAATATTTTTAATCTCATTTACTTAAAGGCCTTCTTTTTCGAAGTCAGACTGTGTAGAGTAAAACACATGCACCAAGAGTAAACTATTTGTACAAAATAACACAATTTTCTAGATTTTACTCTATAATGTAAAATATTTAATGATGAAATAGTCTATAAATTCTAACATTTTATTTACTCTTTTGCATTTTTATTAATATTTGCTTTAATAAAATACTTTTAAGTTTAAATATACTTCTTTGAGTTTGGTAAGAGGCAAAGTTGCAGTTAAAGACTTAATTACCTTTATTTTTGGCTACACTTCAAACTGGAAGCAGAATGAGTATTGAGATGTGACAGGCAAAGAAGACCTGGCTTTGTATCAAAAAAGCTAAAAGGGTAGAAACAGAACAAACTTTGAGTTGCTTGTTTTGGGTATTGGCTTAACTTTGAACATGATACTATATATAGAAACACCATGTGGTACCCAAAACATAAATTATATGTTAATTTAGAAAAAATGTGAAGTAATTTTGTTATAAGGACCTCATGTTATAAGGAATACCTCATGAATTAGGAGACAGATTTTAACTTTAAAACACTAGAAAAATTCTGCTTGACATTGTGTCCATCAGATTACTTTTTGACTTTTTGTGTGTAGTTTGATATTTTGAATAGGAATGGCCCTCATAGTCATATGTTTGAAAGATTTGTTCATGGGAAGTGGCACTATTAGGAGGTGTGGCCTTGTTGGAGAAGGTATGGCTTGTCAGGGCAAGTTTGGAGGTTATATATGCTTAAGCTCCACCCATTGTGAAACGGAGTCTCCTTCAGTTTGTGGATCAACCTATAGAATTCCTGTCAGCTCCTTCTCCAGCACCATGTCTGCCTGTATTACACCATGCTTCCGGTCATAATGATTATGGACTAAACCTCTGAAACAGTAAGTCAGCTCCATTTAAATGCTTTCTTTTGTGAGAGTTGTTTTGGTCATGGTGTCTCTTCACAGCAGTGAAACCCTCACTAAGACATGAGGTTAGGACAGAAAAGATCATCATTATCATAACTGAAATACACTCATTTGGGAAAATTAGCTTTTCTTAGTCTCCATGTTCTGATGTTTCTGTTTGCTAAGTAGAACACTGCCACAGGTGACTCCATCTTGACACTGTCTCTTCTTTATGGGGTCTACGTAGCCCATTATTCCTGAACAGTGAACTGTAGAAAATAATTTTTATTTAACAACTTGAAATGTGGCTCTATAATTATTCAGAATGTGTAAATTGAATGTATATTATTTTCACACAGAAATTAGATACTAGGATGATATAACCACAAATATCTACATGAGTCAACATTCTAAACACCTCAACGGAGTACACAGTTTACCTCTTTACATTAGGTATTCTTTTACTAGAAGTTAATAAGTAAAATTGCTTTTATTACTTAAACAACAGCATTTTCCTTCTAATGTCTCCTTGACAGTGATTGAAAAGATTCTGGTTCAGAATATTGAAAGTGATTTTGTGCTCATCCTCCACTTGAAATCCACATGGCATCACTAAAGTAAAGAACTCTGAGATGGGATGCATGCCACCTATCTGTGCAGCTGTAAGGGAAATCAGTTGACGTCCATATTTATCAGGAGCTCACACAACAAAGATCTCTAACTGGCATCATTATAAGCAAAATAATTCTGAAACGTTTCATCATGATGCCTTTTGTGACCTCTGATATCTTTTCTTAGATGTTCAAAGTACTTGTACTATGCATTTATAAAATAATGGTACTTGTAAAATAATGGCAATAATTAAAATGTTAATAGGAGTCCATTATTTATTTTCATAAATTTTATGAAATTGCCTGTAACATTGTGCAAAGTTGACTAAGAAAAGAAAGACAATAAAAAATCCTTACCACATTATTATTAAATATATAAACTGAATGTAAGATACTTCAGGATTAAGAATTGCATAGGCTTCTATAATTTAGATTAACTAGGTGGCTTTTGTTTTTAATAATTAGTCATTATATTTGTTGCTGTTGTTGTTGTGGTGGTGGTGGTGGTGGTGTTCCTTGTACTTGTTGTTGTTGGAGACATGGTATTACTCTGGATCATGCTATCATGTAACTCATTATATTCTCTAGGTAGCCCATGTAGTCTTGGTGTTATGGTTATTCTGTCTTACCTTCAGCACTGCTACAACTATAGGTACCAGCCACAATGCCAAGCATATTTCTTGTTTAATATATTTTATTTTTATTTTAAATTAGCATATCAAGTATCACATAAAACCATTATGAAAATATAGCAGTTTCAGCATACTTCATGTGGGCTTCTCTGTCCCCACTCTGCCCTTCTGTGGTTGTTTGAATATGCTTGGTCTAGAGAGTGAAACTATTAGGAGCTGTGGCCTTGTTGGAGTGGGTGTGGATTTATTGGAGTAAATGTGTCACTTTAAGGGCGATCTTTAAGAGCATCATCCTAGTTGCTTGGAAATCAGTCTTCTGTTTACATTTGGAACAAGACATAGAACTCTCAGCACCTCCAGCATTATGCATGCCTGGACACCACCATATTCCTACCTTGATGATAATGGACTGAACCTCTGAACCTGTAAGCCAGTCCCAGTTAAATGGTGTCCTTTATAAGTTACCTTGGTCATAGTGTCTGTTCAGAGCATAAAACCCTAACTAAGACACCTTCTTCCCATTACACCCTGCAGATCTTCTCTTTCCACATGGTTCTATTGTCTTCAGCATGCCACTCTTTCCTAGTTTCATAGGCCCTTATCTAATTTTCTGGTTTGTACACATTTACTCTACTCAAGTACACACATTTAACGTTTAGAGGGTGGGATCCACATGAGAAAGAACATGACTATATTAATCTTTCTGAGCCTGGGTTACCTAGCTTAATACAATGTGTTTATTTCCAGATGGACATCTAGGATGATACTATGCCATTGATACAGAAAAAGAGTAGCTATGAATTTGAATGTGTATGTATGTCTGTGAAAGAGGACTCTTTGGCATATATGAACATTGGTTTATATCTGGGTCATTTTTTTAAAGTTTCATTTTTAGTGCTTAAAGAATTCTACCCAGATTTAAATATTAACTGTACAAATTTATACTCTCAAAGACAGTGGGTAAATGTCCCTTTTGTACTATAACCTTGACAGTATTTGTTGTTGCTCTGAAGATAGAAATGGGAAAAATTATTGAAAGAAATTTGTGTGTGTGTGTTGTGTGTGTGTGTGTGTGTGATGTGTGTGTGTATGTAGGCAGGCACACAGAGGGATAAGGAAGGAAAGGGTATAAATAATGCTAAGAATGCCTGAAAAAGACTTGGGCAATTAGATTATTTTGTTTACTTAATGTTGCATGTAATATGAACATTATATTTATGTGTATAGTGGTTGAAGTAGTATCATTTGGGGTGGCATGCTTCCTCAAAAATGATTCATAGACTATCTCAAAACAATAACAAAAAACAAAAACAAACAAACAAACAAACAACAACAACAACAACAAAAAACAGGTGCCAGGCATGGAAGACTTCTTTTGAAATTGTTGATCAAAGTAGTTCAAAAGTTCCCTTCCCCCAAAAATATATAGGCTATTGTCATTTATCTTTATTGCCTTCCAATCACCTCCCAAAGGCAAGGAACTATATGGTGTTTAAGGCACCATACATTTTGAGCACCAAATAAATGAATCTACCTGGAATTGATTTTAAATCTTCCTCTACCAGGACTTGCTTTCAAGGTACTGCAAGGAGATGTCAAACTCCAAAGGGAATAACAATCAAAAGTCTAAGCAGCTAAAAATTCTATGTGCCACAACCATGACCAGTATGACAAGATACTCTAAATGAGAAAATATTGGCACTTATAACTTAGGGGTAATTAACAGCCACCCAATTAGGCTTAAGACCTGCTTAATACAAAGACATCTATGCTTTGCACTATAAATTTAGGTAACTACCCATGTCTAGTGAGGTAATGGAACCTAAAGAAGAACCTACTTCTGCCAGGCTTCTAAACCAGTATAGTGTATACCTGCAATCTAAATACTTATCATTTTATCCACAAATAAATTGCAGCTCTTTTTTTCAACCTGCATTGTACACCTAGAATTTGATTATCATTTGCAAGTCTTGCTCTGGGAAACTTGAAGTTTGTTCCTGTTTAGGTCCATTTAAATTGCCATCAACTTGATAATTTATTTTTCTTTCTAGTTTACCTATGGCTAAGTATACATGAGTTTCTTTCACTGGTATAGACTCCATTACTTGCCACCTTATCTTTTGATAAAGTATCTCATACTGAACCCAAACATCACTAATTGGTTAGCCCTGCAAGCCTGAAACTTCTTAAGTGTTTGTATCATGTGTCTCTTTTCTACCTCCACCTGAGTGATAGGTCTACATACCCATTTACTTTAATACCAGGAGTAATTTCAACACTAGTGATTCTAACCATTGCAGCAGAGTTTTGCCCAGGCTAACAATATTACATATGCATTCCTTCCTATAGAGAGTGTCTTAAATCCAATCAGAATGTTGTTGGTTATCCCCCAAACAAAAATGCCACTATTGCACTAGCAGGTATATACTATCTAACTGGTCAGTGTTTTAGTCCCTTGATTTTATAGCTGGGTAAGAATAAAACAACTGATACCCTTCCCACCAGCAATTAGGATAGCACCTTCCAATACAATGAATATTAGTGAGCAGGGATGAGATTCCTAGATTAGTTCTTGATATATGTGTGCTACCCTTCAACTGTGCTGTGTCTTAAGCAAAGGGTTTTACCCTTAGGTCTATTTGATGACCAAGAGCAATGTAATAAAGTCCATTGATTTGAGAACCTCTAAGGACTCCCACCCCAGCAACATACAGAATAATATCTGACACATAGGACTGGGATTTTTTTTAAAGACCTGTGGATTCTGAGAACAACATTAGCCATTCATGTAGAGTACATCCACTCAAAGGTTAGGGAAATATTTTAGTTACCTTATAAATTAGTAGATTTTTGTATTGCTTTTCCTTACATCCTGAGCTGACTCTCCCCTTCCCGTCTACCTTCCCATACCTCCTGCATTTCCATGTAAACTTTTCTAGTCTTAGTATTATTCCTACTCCATGTTCACAAAATCTGTAGTTCCAAAAGCAAGGAAGCATTTGGAAAATCACAGATGATTTCTGGCATCCTAAGGCTATGCCTGTGTCAGAACATCTATAGTAACAGTGTCTCCTCCCTTGTGTCTCTTCCCCTTGAACCAATTTCCCAGTCTTTCTTTGCAGCTTGGCTAGCTATGTGACCTACTTCTTAAGAACAAGAAATATGCTGTGAGGGTTTCTATGGAGACTTGCTCTCTATCTCCATATAGTAGGCTAACCCTAACACTTCTCTATCCCAGTTTTACCTGGTAAACAAAAGTGATAGCTTTTGATGTTGATACTATATTGTGAAGAAAAGGCAACAATTATTAATCTAAATACAGCATGATACAATTAGTGAAATGAAATGCATAAAGTTACATTTCAATATCCAAATCAAAACTAGTATCAAGAATTTTCAACAGAGAAAAACATCCAGGGTTTTTTTTTTGAGGTTTTCTTTCTTTTGATTTTTTATATTAACTATAATTATTTAATATAATAAGATGATACCTTTTGAGGTAATCTATTAATTATATTAGAAAAAGAAATTTTAAAATTTCTATAGATGCTTAAAAGATAGATATTAAAATCCAGTATTCATTGATGATTTTTTTTTCACTTTGATGAGCATTTATTAATCATGCAAACTGACAGGCTTCATTGTGACATTTTCTTTCTTTCTTTCTTTCTTTTTTCTTTCTTTCTTTCTTTCTTTCTTTCTTTCTTTATTTTTTCCTTTTTTAATTAGTAAAGATTAAAGAAAGCTATAAAGAATGCCACACACCTTTAATCCTAGTACTTGGGACACCAAAGCAAGTGAATGCTAAGATTCAAGTCATTTTAGCTTGTCCTATCTTGAAAGAAAGAAAGAAAGAAGAAAGAAAGAAAGAAAGAAAGAAAGAAAGAAAGAAAGAAAGAAAGAAAGAAAGAAAGAAAACATGTTTTATTGGTAAAGGCACTTCCTCTAATTTGGTCATTAGAGGAAAAGAATTAACTGTGTATTAACTGGTACCACTGGTTAACTCATTATGACATCCAGAAACTAGAAGCAACATTCTCTAGAACTGTCAATACTTTCGCAGGAAGTACACTAATCCTCTTGTTGCAGCTGCTACCTCCTATCAATGAAAGTTTTAAGTCACCTCACTTTGTCTTTGTCCCCTCCCACTTCACTCCTCAGTAAATTATTTTCAGAACACTTTATATTCAATTCTTGTGACATGTTACATACTCCTTGCCATGCTCTTTCCAAACATATCATCTTCACATATCACCTTCCCTGATTCCAGCCTCTTCTCCCACCTACATTCAGGCAATCTTCTATTACTTCAGCTTTGTAAAAGTCCCAGCATCAAGATAATCTGCCCTTCTCCTAAATTACTATCATATCCTAATGGTACATGTTTTAAGGAATGTTGTCTCATTTTGTGTGAACTTGTCATTTTATAATTCAATAATCATTTGAGTAATCATCACATTAGTACACCGTGAAATACACAGGAGAAGAAGCATTGATATGGCTATATTATCCTCTCTCCTTGCATAGCATTTGGAGATGCAGTATACAGTTAGCAAAGTATTTACTAGATGAGACATAGGCCAGCATGATTACCAGAGTGGAAGGAAGTTTGAAACTGGCTCTGATTTAAATCGTAAGATTGTTGCCAATGTAGAAAGACAGAGACATAAATCATTCACCTGAGATATTCATTTCTAAGTAAAAATGATATTGCTTTTGATTAAGATTTATACTTCTAATATTTCAGAACTCTTACTAAGAGCAATTTATATTAATGTACAGTATTTTGACAGAGGTATTGATAGTCTGCAAAATAATATTTCACTAAGGTTTATGTTTTACTTTATTTTTGTGTGAATAATGAGATGTTTGCTTCATTAGTCACACCTAAATATTTTTTAAATGTTTTTCATGAATCTATATTTTGCAATTACTCATTTGCTTGGTTCTATGTGTGTCATTATGTTATCTAGTTTGAAAATACATAATTTATATAAATGTAAACTTAAAGGAAAAAGCATAGGCATTAGGTAATAAAATATAGATTGAATATTTTCACTTACTAAGGGTATGAACCTAGGGCTGATATAATGCATTTCACATAGGGACATAGCAGTAATCCCTATTGTAGTAATTAGAAACACGGCTCATGGCAATACTGCTAAATGAAATCAATTCAACTTCCAAACTATTTAGTTCCTCTCATGTACGGTTAACTGTAAAGGTGTTTATTTGTTGGTTTGTTTCTGATTTTTTTCCTTTAAGACACATGAGCCACACTGATGTGGAGGTGCCAGGCAGAAGTCAGAGGCACTGAGGAAAGGCTGAAGGTTACCTCTCATATGGTGTTGTACTTCGGAGTAACATAATAGTAAACTCCAGTTATAGAATCTTGTAAATGGCAAATGTGGCAGATTTGCCTAGGTCATACTAGTTCCCACTGGCCTGCTCAGCTTGCGTGATTCTCAGGTTTTGGGTATAAAGATTCTCCCTTGTTACATGATACATGTCCTCTGGGTAGTGGATCTTGTGTTTGTTGAACCCCAAGGCTGGGGAGCTGACAAAAGTAATGGTCTGGTGGAGATTTTATCGGCTACTCATGATAGCTGCAAACCCTCCAGAGGAGACCTCAAACATGGGACAAAACAGCATTCCGGCAAACCACCTGTTTCTCAAAAATTATTTGATTTTGTCTGGAAGTCATACTTCTTTTAAACAAACTGCATTTATTAATTATACCTATTTATAATGTCAACCCTTCAAATCCTGGTTTACTTAATACAAGATTACAAAGACACTGAGGCTAAATTTTAAATTAATGATGTATACTTCAGTGAGAAGTTCAGGAGGGAATTCAGGCCAACCCTACAAACCCAGGCCAGGACGATAAACTCAGTCCAAAACATGTAGCTTCATCCTTGGGGAAAGGATAAAGATCTTGTGCAGCCAATTTTATATGGCATTGAACTATCTTACTAATACTTATGTCTATAGTCATAATCAAATCCTTCTCTCAGCTTTGATCTCAGATCCTTCTTATTATAATAAACAGCGGTGGATGAATGTGGCTCTTTTACCAAATGCATTTTTTAGAAAAGTTTAAATAATATAAAACTTCATTTTAAAAATGAAGTTATTTTTGCAGTGTGAAAAATGTTTGTAAAGATTGTTTGGCAGAAATTTAAGTTCCTCTAGGCTCAGCACTTCTTGAAATCAGAATATATGTTCCCAGTTCACCTGATCTTCAAAATTGTATTGTATTTGTCAACTGTACCACTTTACATAAGCCAGTCACATAAGACTGCAAATTGGAAATGGTCAGCTTGGAATAAAAATGCAATGGGAACACTTGAGTTAGCAATAAAAACCCAATGGGAACCCCTGGGTGTGCTTCCCTGTTGAGTTGGCATGGCTACACACTTTTCTGCAGGTGTGCAGCCATGACAAGTCATTTTGTCTCGCTGAAATACTGTGTGATCATTTGCAGGGTGGAGTGGGCAAGACCTGTTTCCAGCAAGCAGAGACACATGTTTCCTGAAGGACTGAGGATAAATGATAACTTCACACCCAGGCTTGAAGAACCAGGCATTTGTAGCAGCACTCGCTCAAGGCTCAGGAAAGATCATAGAAGAGAGGACTGAGAGAATGCAATTACAATACAATTTCAACATTTCTTATTGCTGGAAAATTTTGGTAAGGAGATTGACAATGCCATGTAATATTCAGTTGTTCCACTTTGATCAATCCGACAGAGCCAATTATCTTCATGTAATGAATGCCAGCTGAATTCCAGAAAGTCACTTCTTTATTTAAACATGTAATCACACATAGTAATGAACAATATCCTACCAATATTTAAAGTAAATTTAAAACATCTGTAGTGAAATAATTGTGTTATTACTGTAACTATCAAATATTGAAGTTATGTGAACATGCTGTTGTGCTTTTCCTTAGGTTTAACAACAGATAAAACATATATAGGAGCAGACACTTACCAGGATGTTTAAGAATGCCTGGGAATTTAGTCTTAACTTTTCTTTGAAAAGGGAATGTAGTCATGTAAAAGTAACTTTTATTCACCAAATGTAATTGTCATCTTGGAGACCTACTGCCTAATAAACACACCCTTTCTAGCTCATTCTGAACCAGTTGTCTGGTTCAACTGAGCTGTTCTGGCCCTAGTCCTCTCCAAGCTGACTGATTTAATATGGCTTCTCTAAGCTTCTCACTAAATTCTTCTGCTTAGCCTCAAATTAACTCTGGCAGTCTGTTTTAATCTTTTGGCTCCTTCTTATTTTCTGGCTTGTTATGTCTTCATGTGTTTCTTGTTTCTGTCTCTTCAAAACTATCCCAAGAAAACTTTCTTCTCCTGCTTCCCCCTCCTCTTTCTCTGTGTCTCTGTCTATCTATAAATTTATCTATCATTTATCTATCTATCTCTTTCTGTACTGCTCCTTCAAGGCACCTCTCTTTTGAGTCTATTTTTGTGAGAATTTGGAATGTTCTATCTCTGACTCATTCTGTCAAATCTTTCTGCAATTCATTTTGTTATCTGCCCCTCAATTAGATATCATATTCATACATGGCTGCATCCTTTTACAAATTAACTTTACCTTCAATGTTTCAGATTAAAAATATGTGCTAAGGGTATGTCTGCGTTTTAGATGGATAACATAAAACAAAGTATTTGGATGTGACCCCTTGCCAGAGCAGTAAGGTTGCTGGATTAAAATTCTTCTACAGCTTACAAAGAAGATGTTATGGAAAGAAGTTTCTAGACTCAAAGGCAAATGGATAGCAATTCTATAAACTACCATATAAACATGAACTACTTGATGCTATTGATTCATATTTTTAAAGCTACATTTATTTAAATGCTATAAATTATTAATTAAAATTTGCCTTGAATATTTTTATATATGTTTATTTACTATTTATGCGTGTATGTGTGTGGACATACCCACATGGGCCACTGAACATGTGTAAAGGCCAGATGACCATCTGTGGGAAACTAAGCTAACTTGTCAAAGGGTAGTGGTGTCCAATGCAATTGCAACACCACTAAGATTCTTAATTGGGGTTGGTTGAGTACTTAGTTTATTTGGTAGAGTACATGACTAACATACATATAGCTCTGGGTATGATCTCGTCATGAATAACTTGGCTATAGGGATTACATGATTTGTGATCTTGGTACACAGAGGGGAAGCAGGAAGAACAGAAGTTCATACATAGTGAATATTCAAAGCCATGCTGGTATACTTTACAGTCTCTCAGAATAACAGTAGATATACAAGTGAAACACGGTTTATTCATTTATTTTAATCAAAATGATGTGATAGCAATTTTGTAGAAATAAGTTGAATATTTTTCCTGGATTAATATTTTGTAAGTGTCATTTAAGCTGGATTTCACTAGAATCTGTTTCTTCGTCTATGTGATGACTGTAAAAGAGTTGGAGAAGGGTGGAATGTGACAAAACTGTGACAAAGGAGCTAGGAAAACTTTCAGGAACAAAGAGAACTAATTAACTCAGACATATGAATCATCTCACTCTGGCAAGACTTTCATGCACCCCAACTTTAAAAGCACAATCCTATCTCTGCTTATGTGGGCATAAACAGAGGAAGTACTAGAAAGCACTGATAATTATGGTACATACTAGTTTTTACAAAATAAAACTCTGTTCTCTGTGGCTAACATGGTGTGCCAATACATTAATCTTTTTTGGTTTATTCTAGGTGATTATTTAAAGATATTTCTGATGTATATCAGCCTTTATTTTATTTCGACAAAAATACTATAAAAATAAAATGTATGTCAAAGATAAGTACAAGTCCTTCATTGTTTTAGAAGTAAGTGAACAGAAAATACTTTCTATTTTCACTTTTAAACAGTGGTTGAGAATATGCATGTTGATATAATGCATCTCTACTATGGTCTAGAGAACTCCAGAAACATACTAGCTTGATAGTTTTACTTTTTTATTGATATTTTGCAAACTGTGTATTTATCCTAAATGTAATGGAAGAATTAAGAGTCTTGTTTGAGAAAAGCATGCTTATATAGGCCCTACTTGCAAAGTATTGCCCTATGGGGTATTTATTTTACAGCCAAAATTAACATCGAAACACTTAAAATATAAATTAGTTTTTAGTTTTCCAAATGACTTAATTTTTATTGACAGATATTTGTTGAAAATATCACTGCTGACAGCCATAAATATATCTATCTGTGGCTATTGTCCCAAGTCCCGGTGATGAAGAAAAGGAACTTCCCCTTTGTCATCTGGAAAGGAGAACCTGACTGATGGATCTGCTGAAGCTCTCAGCCATATCATTTTTCAATATTATTACTCAGACCTCTTCTAATAAGCAATGGTTTGCAGACTTGCACGTACAGCAGAATCCCCCAGAGGGCTTATTAAAAAGCACTTTACTTGGTCCCACCAGCTAGATTCTGATTGATTAAGACTCGGGTGAGAGAAAGTGTTTCCATAGTTAACAAGTCACATGGACACTGGCCTGGCAATGAGTTTTGAGAAGATTGAATGTCGGGAAAGTCTAAACTCGTATCAGTGCCATGTTCTAATCTCTGTCAGTGCAGCCCAAGGGTTGCGTACACATTAGCACTTACTGATGAAAATTCCACATGATAAGTATTTTAAAACTATCCTCAAATATTATGTTAACAATTTCTTAAAGAGAATAGTAATATTTCTTTTATATAGCAAAGACTATATAAAAGGTACTCTGTCCACCATAAATATGTCATTTGCATTTAAAATAGTTCTGGTAGAAACATTAAAAAGTACCCAAGAGTTCAAAAGTTATTATTTATTTATATGCTCTTTTTATTCAGACTGATTTTAACATCACATATTCAGATCCTAAAAAATAAATAACAAATTTTTTTAATTGATTTGAAAGAGTCATCTTGAAGGGAAAAGTTCAAAACTTTGTATCTAATTCTGGTTCTATCAACAGTTTAAGATGTGGGCCACATGGAAGTATCATTGCAGAATATTTGTATTTGTTAAAAGAAATGAAAATCCTTGTTGTGAACTGATGGGTCTTTTCCTGTGTCCTGGAACATATTATGATTTATGGTGAAAACAAGGCAGAAGTTTAAAACTCTATCTTTAACAATTGGACCTTGGTATAACATCCAAAGAAAAGAAAGAGAAATCCAAGGAGATAATTGAGAAAAAATCCTACTAAATTCCCATATGTGTTAAATAGTATTTCAGAAAGTCACATGTTCTTTATGTCTGGTGCTAAGTGATAAGGCAGTTACAGTTAAGTTTCAATGCAGATTTTCAAGGTGCTGGACATAGAATACAAATTCATAGAACACCAAAATCTTTATGCATAGACTCTCATAACATTAAAAAAGTGGTAATAATATTAGAATAATTTATAGTTTAAATAAACCTACTGTGCTTAGCACAAGAGCAAAGTGTGTTATCTATAAATTGAATTTTAATATAAATGGCAACCATTAGTTTGTCTGTACAACTAATGAACATATAACACTGTTTATTTTCCCATTTGTTTTATTGATCCAATAAATAGAAATTCCAAATTGTACTTTCAAAAGTTATTTCTTTGCTCTTAACAGGAAAGTTTTCTTTTACTATTTTTTACTTCCCTTAATAATGTCAGTGCCTAAGGCATTTAATAAATTTTATAAATTAATATAAAAACATATCAGCCAACACTTCCAGATTTCTATGAGTCTAATGTGCTTCATGAGTATGCTTGAAAAATATATTGGCAACACTAGTCTGCCTTATTATTTAGGTGTTGTATGACACTTAAGATATTTTTGTAGACCCTGAGTTTATCTTCCTTTGTTCAGCATAAATATAAAGAAGTAATGGCAGTATGCACAAAAGCAAATAAACAAAAGGTTGTCACCCACACATCATCAAATACATATTTGTTCAACTCAGCACATATCCAGCATTCTTCAAGTTACAGAAAGTGATCAGTGTGTGAATCACAGGGTCACAGAGAATGTGCAAACAGGAAGCCTTTCAGTACTCCACTGAAAACACTTGGGACCTTGGACTTCTTAATAGCTGGGCTATGTACTCAAAAAGGAAAATACATATGCAGGCGGCTTTGCAGAATGTGCTCACAAGAGAGCTAAGTGCACTACAGAGAGTTTTATCATCTTTTATTTTGTGTTCAGTTCTTTCATCTCTAAAAGGAAAATATTTTCTAAAAAGACCCTATGAAAAACATTGAAGCTCAATTCCTCAGTTATCACTTCTGTAACGCTCATATTGTTCCCGTGCAGTGTACTCCAGTTAGTGCTAATAGCATTACAAGCATGCATTTCCTACTTGCTCTCCTCTTAAAAACAAAAATTTTAGAGTAATGTAAGTGCTTAATTCCTCAGAACTCCAAAAATCAGGTTACAGCACTCAGGAATTCTTGGCAATAAAAATTCAACATTTTTACGAATTTTTGGTCGAGGGCATCGTGGTATTTAAGCCGTATAAAGCACCAGTGCTGAGTCCACTGGCTTGGTCAGCATGTTGTTAGAGCCAAATGAGGAGCCTATGTGACAGGGAAATGAACTTCCTATATAGGTAAAGTATTCCTGAATTAATATAATAAGTCAAACTTATAAGGTTTTGTTTTTATTTCACTGAAATATCATTAACACATTTAAAGTACTTTCAATTTTGCTATTAGTAACATAAGTGTCTAACTTTGCCAGTCAAATTTTTTTTTTCTATTTTTTTTATTGGAAATGTTTTTCTTGGAAATTTTTTTACATTTCAGTTGTTCTCTCCTTACCCCATTTCCCCCCTCCCTCCCACGAACTCACTATCCCTTCCCCCCTCCTCCTGCCTCCACGTTCAAATGTCTAAATATGCTCATGGGAAAAAATTGTAAGAATGAACTCTGCCAATTAAGCCTTTTTTCCTCCTGTGTATTTTTCTAGAAAGTAGTAATCATCAAATTGGCATGTGAGCTATTGTGATCAGTAAATAAACAAAATCAAAATTTTTTATAGTCTATTATAGAGAGAAGAGAATATAACTATAAATGACATATTCAAAGGAAAAGGCTATAGAATGAATGTCTAATGTATACATGAGCAAATACCTGTATGGGTGTTATATGCTCCTAACTCAAGCACTTGGAAGGCTCAAGCAGAAGTAACATAAGTCCAAGACAAGCCTGGGATGCCAACAAATACCAACCCCACCAGATACTATGAAATGGTGAGTTACCAATCTGAACTTGATGTAGAAACAGAATTGTTCTCTTCCACTAATGATGCCAAGCAAGGCCATGCTGGCATTGGACAAGTTGAAAGTATTTTAGTGAAGCTAAAGTGGTCTAGGTTGGGGAACCAACAAATTCTTTCCTCATAAATCTGCTTTAGACTTCCAGAATCCACATAAAAATGCTGAGGCCACAGTGGTACAGGTAGCACAGGTAATCCCAGATAGATTCCAGGGGCTCATTTGCAAATTGCCTTTTGTACTTGGAAAATTCTAAAATTCTAGGTCAGTGACATACCCTGTCTCCTAAAATGAAAATGTATAATGCCTGAGGATAGACCAAGGCTGCTCTCTACCCTCCACATGCAGTGAGACAGACATACACACACACACACACACACACACACACACACAAACCAGTTCCAGCTTTGATCCACCTATGAAGTTTCACCCTTTCAACAGATTTAAAATGAAAAGGAATCAGGAAATTTGCATTTAAAATTACAGTATTAGTTTGTTCTGATGCAGTATAAATATATTGTATAAAGTAATATGTTGATCTTCTAAACAACAAAAAGATCAGTATGCCCATTTTTGCTATTGCTTTGGGTTGATTGTTTGCTTCCTTTTTGAGATTAAAGTTGGGTCTGTCTTTCCAACCCTGAGGCAATAATTATAAAAAGAAAAGAAAAATGAAAAAGTACAAAGCAACATTTCTGAAATATAGATTTCTAATATTTTGGTTATGCAAATTTTAAAAAAAGAGAGTAAATAAACCAAATAGGAATTTTCTACATGTCAGTTAAAGGTTGTTGCAATATTTATCTAATAATTAATTATAAAATAGTTATATTAACAGGAGAGGAATGCTTCCTCTATAGAAGTCATATATTCCTGAAAATTATATTTGTCCCTGATATTCTACAAAGAGATTAAATGATAACATGCAATAATAGTATCTTTAGACGTTTATTTCAACTTGAAAAATGTTTACTCAAATTTAAAATAGAATAAGCAGCCAAAGGATGGTCAGACATATAAAGCAATAGACTATACACTATAATTACCTGTGTCCATGAAGAGAGAGGCAAATGGCATGTCTCAAAATCATCCTGACAGTGATGTACATACCATTTTATGAGGACCTCTAATGCATGGCCTTTAAACTCCTAATAAGCTAGGTTCTCCAATGTACACTTCACTTAAAACAACAGGGCTTTCCTTACAACATGAAGGTGTACCCTTTTACACAAAATCCTGATATGAAATGAAACAAGATGTATAAATTACACTTGATAAAAATATAATAAAGAGCTGGAAACAAAGCTATTCACCTGTACGACACGCCTCCAGAACTCGTGGCTTTCTCCTCCGTGGTCCCTTATTACTGCTGCAGTTCGTCTGCCCCATCTTTTAGAATCCACTGAACACTGTGGTGCACGTGGACTTAAGATGAAGCATGGAAAATAAAGAACTCCATTAAGTAAATTTTCTGCTCATTATGCAAAGCGATTTGTAGAGCTATTGAAGTCCAAATATGTTTTAAGCCATCTCTATGTGCATATGTTATCCTGCGGTTTCCTGTAGCAGAACTTGTCAGAGTGGATGATGCCTTTAAAACCAAGCATTTCAAAAGGAAAGGCTGGACAGGTAAACTACTTAATAAGAAAACTGTTTGCAAACTACTTAATAAGGAAGCTCTAATTGAACTCATTTTCGTACAATCATTGTCCCAGATGTGAACAAGCTACTTTGAGACTGAAAGCAATCCCAGGTGCTGTTGGGCAGAAAAATAAGTTGCTTTAACATTTGTCTGAACTTCAATTCTGAAGGCTTCTATCTGAGATCATTTATTCAGTCTATATAGTTAGTTCAAATCTTACAGGTAGAGGATAATGTTTTCCTAACATGGAAGACATAACCCACATTACTAGGAGTGGAAAGAGTAAAGAGCCACAGTATACTGTGATCAAAATTCATATTGATAAAAGAAAGATGGCTTCTGTGCTCTGTCTTGGCCAAAGTTTTTTTTTTCCTTTCCTTCAGTTCTATGTGTCTCTTATTAAAGAAGGAGATGTGGACTTGCATGCTGAACAACTACCATCTTTTAGATTATTTTAATCTACTTTAATGTCATTGGTTTTCAATTACCATAAGAAAGAATACTTTCTGTGGAATTTCCCAACAATTGGTTTACACACTTCAAACTATCCTTAGGGGCAAACAAAGGAAGACATGATATTTATCTTATGAAAATATAGATTTAAATTCAGAAATTCAATCATGAATTATAAACTCTAACACTATTAAATTTTAGGCTTGTTCCTCATTAGAAATTGATTTTTTCTAAATATTTATAGTAACAAAATAAGAGACAAGGTACTAAATGATGAATAGCAAACAGGTTCCTTAGTCTAATATGTCATCTTGTAGTCTGGTAATACAGAGAATTTTAAAGCAAGAGAAATTCCAGGACTCTCCAATTTTATGAATATATATATATATATATATATATATATATATATATATATACAGGGAAAATCTGAATGACTAATATTAAATAAGATTTTATTGAATCATCTTATATATTCAATTCATAGCATGATTTTGTTTTGATATATGCATACACTTATGAAAGCCTTTTGCTGATTCCTTAAATAAAGATGTTCACAGTCTATATACATATCACAAAAGTTCTTTTTACCTCTTTGTATTTCACTATTCTACAAGAAATGACCACTTTCTGTATATATACACATATACGAATATCATTTTATACTTCGTAAAAAGTATATGAAGGTGATCATACTGGACATTTTTATTGTCTTACCTAATCATACTTTCTTCAATAACCATTCTCACTTCAATACCCTTTATGTCATTTCTTTTGGAAGGTGATTTTCTAAGAGATACCGATGCCCTGTAAATAGAGTCACTGACCATCTGTGTTTGAGATTGTATTTCAAAAGTTATTGCTATAAAGGACAGTATTTGGAGAGAGATAACCTCTCAGTTCAGAGTCAATGTCAGCCTTATTTATTGTCCAGGATAATAAAGTTGTAAGTACCTCTAAGGCCAAGACTGAGTCCATTTACTGCCTCCATGCAGGCAGGACACACTCTGTTTCTTATCCCTCTTATTCCTGCCCTCTTGGAATTGCTATGTTCAACAAATCATCTGTTCATTTTATTCTTTCTATTCTGTTTTTTTTTTCAACTTGTGTGTTTTTTATGTTTTGCTTTATTTTTTGAGACTGAGTCTTATGTAGCCCAGGCTTGTTTCAAATCTGGAGAACAAGTGCTTCCTGGAAGTGAGCTCCAGAGTTTTCAGTCCTGTCAACAGAAAACACATGGTGGGGTTAGAGCCAATTCATATGCCTCAGCTAGGGGAGGAATCTGATTCCAACCTCTTCCCTCGAGGCTGAAGATTTGCCTGGTTGGTTCATGCTATCATAGTCACTGTGAGTTCATATATACACCTGCTCTGCTATGTCTGGAAAGGAAGAGTTGATGTTACAAACTATCTCTGGCTTTTACAATATTCCCACTCCACTCTTACATGAAAATCTTTGAGCCATGGAGTATGTTTCTCTGTCCTATTTAGGACTGAGAGGACTCAACTGGGAAAGAAGAAAAAGGTCATGACATAATGAGAAATCTCATAGTTGAGTAGAAAGAGGAATGGAGAGGGTGACCATAAGAATAGTGGGGTTGGTGATCTTTTAAAAACAATGTATGAATTCTCAAAGAATTAATAAAAGCATTAAAAATAATGGTGCCTAGGAATAGCAATGAAGAAATATGGGGATGCCAATGTGAAATTCGGCCTCTGAAACTGGCCTGTCAGAGAAGAGGAGTCATGGGTACACCAAATGTTCCAACTTTATTTACCCCATATGGAAAATTATGACTTTTTTTTTTAAACCAGGGCTATTCACCTTGTAAATGAGGTTTCTTTTCATTCTTGCTGTTTTACTTCATAGTCTTTTTTCTTCTCCACAACCTTCTGCTGTCCTATTGCTTTTTTCTCTCCTCAGAATTGTGCCTTTCCTTAACTGCTCTTGTCTTTATCATTTATTGAGTTATACAGAAGTAGCTTTAAGCACACAATTTTTCCCTGGAAGTCTATCAATCATTTATAATTGGGTTATGTGGATTCATTCAGTGTATGTAGTCTTCAAAGTCACAGCAAATAAGAATACATTTCCTTTTTTTTTATTGGATATTTTATTTACATTTCAGATGTGATCACCTTTTCCCATCCTCCCCCACCCAGGAATCCCCTATCCCATCCCCTGTAAATCTGCTTCTGTGAGGATATGCCCCCACACACACTCACACTCCCACCTCCCCACCCACGGTTTCCCCCACACTGGGGCGTCCAGCCTTCACTTAACCAAGGACCTCCTCACCCACCTATGCCTGACACTGTCATCCTCCCCTACACATACAGCTGGAGCCATGGGTCCCTCCCTATGTGCTCTCAGGCTGGTGGTTTAGACCCTGGGAGCTCTGGTTGGTTGGGATTGTTGCTCTCTCCATGAGGCCACAAACCTTTTTATCTCCTTCAGTCTTCTCTCTCACTTCTCAATTGGGAACCCCATCATCAGTTCAATGGTTAGCTGTGAGCATCTACCTCTGTATATTTCAGGCTCTGGCAAACCTCTAAGGAGACAGCTATATCAGGCTCCTGTCAGCATGCACTTCCTGGCATCCCCATCAGCATCTAACTTTGGTGACTGCACAAGGGATGGATGCTCTCTGCATGGCCCCTCTTTCAGTTTTTGTCCCATGCTTTGTCTCCATATTTGCTCCCATGAGTATTTTCTTACTCCTTTTAAGAAGGGCCAAAGCACACACACTTTGGTCTTCCTTGTTCATGAGCTTCATGTGGTCTGTGAGTCGTATCTTGGATATTGCGAGCTTTTGGGCTAATATCCAATTATCAATGAGTGCATACCATATGTGTTCCTTAAATGATATTTTCTAGTTCCATCTATTTGCCTAAGAATTTTTCGAATTCATTGTTTTTATAGCTGAGTAATATTCCATTGTGTAAATGTACCACATTTTCTGCATCCATTCCTCTGTGGAAGGACATCTGGGTTCTTTCCAGGTTCTGGTTATTATAAATAGGGCTGCTATGAACATAGTGGAGCATGTGTCCTAGTTCTTTAAACAACTCTCTGTATTCTGTGTTTCTGGAGCCTAGGAAAAATATTTATGAATTTCAGATATAATAAAATTACGAGTCTTGAAGAGTTTTAAATTATCATGAAAATAACATGTTTATAGCCATAATTGCTTCTTAGTCTGCTACCTAAGAGGAGTTGTAGACTTAAAAATAAGCACAGGACTGGAGCAATGGCTCCTCAAAGGGCTTGCACTGCTTTTGCTCTTGAAGAGTTCTGGTCTCAGCAACTATGTCAGGCAGCTCTCCATCACCTTTAACTCCAGGGACATCCAACACTCTTCCAGGATCCACAGGTACTCACACATATGTGACTTACACATATACATGCATATTATACACATACACATACAAATAATTAAAATAAGCATATCTTTCTTATTACTAATTCCATTGTGAAACTTAGCCTAAAGATCCTTTCTAATGTCATTATTTATTTATAGATTCACCTCTTTGTTATTTTCAACATTAGGAAATAAAAACTGATGGAACCTATTTTCAAATATCTTCTATAACTTCACATTTATTCCATTAAGGAGGAAATGGGAATGTTTTAGGTAAGACTTTGGTAACATAACATTCATCTATCCTGCTTTAAAGGGTAAATGACATAGATGGTGAGAAAATTCAAACAGCCCATACATAACCAAGTTGATCAATTTCTTTCCATTTTCATATTTGTTTTTCTTCTTTACATTTTTTACATATATTTTCTCTATGTTAACACTAAAAGAGATTGCACATTGGCACATTCTAGAAAGATCTCAGAAATCTTATAGCTTTTCAATTAAGTTATCTAAAATAAAGTAGCATATGTAGGGCTTCCTGTAAATTTCTTGACAAGAATACGTGAAAGATTTCTTTGAGTATATACCACAATAAAATTCAAGTCAAAATATCAAAATTAAACAACGAAAAAAACAAAACATGTGATTGCTAAGTCAAAGCTTTTCTGTGTAAATACATCTGTAAAATGCCCACAGCATCATACTTCATGCAGACATCTTTGTAGTTCTAAACTGGATTTGATAGAAATTCATAAGAGCAGTTTACTAAAAACTAAACTGAACCCACGTGTTTCTCCTGAATCCAGTTCTTTTGTGGTACTTACGGAAAATACAGCACATATGACAAGGGAGGATGGCACAAATTACGACTCTCCAGGAAGGAGCATATTATCTTATATCACGATGGTTGCAAATACAGTAAACAATGAATTCATTATTATTACCAATTTTAAACCAGAATAAATGGTGCACCATCTAATCATGGGAAAGAAGTGGGCCATGCTAGCTGTGACAATCCTTTTATAATGAAATACCTTTGAGTTGCATAGCAATCACAGCAGAAGCTGCATTTAGAAGGTTAGTGATTATGGCTCCTCTGGGGCAGCCGTGAAGTATTACTATTATTCTCCATTTCAAAAGGAAATATAAATTGAAGGTCATGAACCACATTTCCTTCTACCATTTGGCAAATGGATGTGGAATTTAATATATCACAAAAAACTGTAATAGTTTCATTTTCATTCCAAAGTGGAAAGTGGTCTTCATATTTCACAGTTCTAACATGTACAAATACTAAAGGTAAAAGGGCAGCAATCATGTAGCTCAGCCTTCTTACCTTCAGCCAGAGTAATAGCTACATAGTAGACCACTTATGCAGCTGTCCTTTTTCCTTGGACCTCTTAGAGAAGCATCTGAAATCAAGAAGCAGGCCTTGTGGGGTTTTTTTGTTTTTTTGTTTGTTTGTTTGTTTGTTTGTTTGTTTTTTGTCATTTGTTGTGATATAGCCAAAATATCTGAAAATTCAGTGACTGAAAACAACAATCTATGTGTTTAAGGAAGGGTGTGGTTCAAGACAGCTCTTGTCTCTTTCATCAGCTTACATAAATTATTCTTGCTTGCTTGTTACTAGTTTCAGCTTTACATAGTTTCATTGCAGTAATAGCCTGGGTAATAGGGACCTTACTGGAAGATTCTCTAGAGTCACTCTATGGGACTTGGTCTGTTTCTCCCTGAAATCCCTGCCTTTTCTACTGCCAGAGCTACTGATTTTGAGTAACATAATACTGCCCTGAAAATTCACAAGCAGGTTTAACCAAGCCTCAAAACATACACTGAGAATTTCTAGGCTGACCGAAGTGTGACTTCCATCACATTTAACAGGTTAGAATGAAAAAGATATAACCACAAGGATGTACTCAGTGGGAGACTCTTAATAGATAGCAAATACGCTTCAGTACCGTACTTACAGATGTTACTAACTGATGAGTAGATTCTAGAACATCTAAATCATCCAAAGTTAATGCTTTTTATTTGGGTGTTATGCCTTCCATGGTAGCTAATCAAAACTTCCCTTATGTCATTAAAGCATATTTCCTAAGGTTGAAATTATTATACTTTATGGTTGATATGTGGTCAAAATCGTCTTCACAAGATTTGTTTAAAGATAAGTGCTCAATCAGAGAACCATTTACTTACTTCCTCAAAATCAAATTTATTTTATTGCCATGTAGGAAATGTGAATAGCTGAAAACTTGGCAAAAGGAACTAATGATTTATTCTTGGAAAGTAGAACAGCCTAGGCTTATTTTGTATTGGTTTAAACACATGCACGATGCTTTGACTGATTTCAATGTGCTAGGAAAGGAGAGGGTAGTGGGAAGGAATGATTGGTCATCTGTAATCCTGAGTTTCAACTTTAGATTTTAAAACTCTTCGTTCTGGCACAAGCAGTATATCTTAGACTCGCCACTTCATCGCTCTAGGGGTCCAGTTTCTCAGACGGGAGTGTTGTTGTTCTATTTCTTTAAAAAAGAAATCTTCAGTTGCAAAGTTACAAGATTGTATTCATAAAACTTAAATCATCTGAAGGTAAAGTTGTATTTGATTTCTTTCTGCTGACAAATTTATATTTATAATATAATAAGAAAACACATCTAATTTGGAAAAAATAAACACCTATGACTTTTTCACCTCATGTTTAGAATAGTTCCTATGATAGTTCTGTGTTGTTTTTTTTTGAGACCCACTTCTCCAGTGATGAATGTAGTCAATTGAAGCAAAACAGGCCTGTCAAGTAATTTTAATCCAGCAACATGGCTTCTCTGGCAAGGGATCATATCCAAAGACTTTCTTGGTCTACTGAGTACACTGCTGTGTATTTCAAGTATCACATTTGAGTACCAGACACATCTTTAATCCCAGAAGACAGGGGCAAGCTGATAAACTTGGCAAAGGGAATTAATGACTTATCTTTGGAAAATAGAACAGTCTGGGCTTATCTTGTATTGGTTTAAGCACATACAAACTTCTTTGATTAAAATGTGCTAGTCAGTGAGTTCTGTTCAGTTAGTTGAATTAAGTCAGTTGGGAGTCAATGCAGTACATGCAGTACACTGGAGATGAGTTCATGCAATTCAGTGCAAGTAAGAAGAGGCAGTTGAAGTCAGAGAATAAGATGGAAACAGAAGATTAGAACACATTGTAAGAGTTAGTTTGAGGCCAAGTAGAGCAATGTTGAGAAGCTGAGAGAAACCAGATTGAATCAGTCAGCTTGGAGAGGAGTTTGAGCCAGAACAAATGAGTTGAACCAGCCTCACAGAAACAACCTCAGAAGAACTAGAAAGGATGAGCTTACTCAGCAGTAAGTCGCTGAGAAAGCCATTATATCAGTGAATAAAAGTTACTTTTAAATCAGTCAATGAGTTTCAAAGACAGAAAGAAGATATACAGGAAATGGAGGAAGGATTATCAGGAAGGGGGAAATGATGGAATTATATTTCAATCTAAAAATTTTAAAACAAAATTATGATTAAAAAATAGTTACTGAGAATTCCTATAATGAATTTACTTGACCAGACTAACTGATGCAGAAAGACCCATCCTAAATGTAGCCATTACCTTCTGAATGCAGCTCTGATAAAAGGTCACAGACACAAAGAAGACTTTGCTTTGTGCTGGTAGTACCTGGCCAGTTCATCTATTCTATTACTGGAGCATTCCTTTGCTAATATTAGATCCCACTTTCACATTCTAGTGTAGACTACTGTGTATTTTGAGTACCAAATTTGATGATGCTCTGATGTTTGTCTGTTTGTCACTTATGTGTCATCTTTTATTTCCTATGAACTCACTTATGCAAAACTGAAAAACAGTTCCATTTTTAAGCAAATGTTTTTCCTTTCGGAATATATTAATTTAAAATCACCTTTATGGTATCATAAATTTATATTAAAGTTAGAAAAAATTTATTTATTGTTTCATTCCCTCACTGCTATGCTTTTCTTACTGTAGATCTGGTGAGTGATTCCCATTGGTCTTGAACAACTCATGAGGCATATTGGTTGATGACCACAGTACACAGTTTTTAACCAGGCTAGACTTAGATTGCACTGTGTTATGTATAAGATATGTCCATCTCTCTCAATATACAACTAGTGAAGTAAAATGAGCATTCATAATATTTACATAATTATACATGTATTTTTCAGTTTCTTATATAAAATTGTTTGGTCAATACATTCATGCCACACAGTCTAAAAAGTGGAAAGAAGAAGTGGCACCCAGACAGAATACAGAGATAGAAATTGACAGGAAATGGAAGCATGTATTTAAATTGAAACTTAAACTTAGAGTTTGTTCTCTAATAGAAGCATATTTCTGTTTTATGGTAAAATATGAAGAATTCTCTAGGCCAGGACAATGCTGACATGTTAGAAGAGCAGAATGGATGACAGTTGGAGTTGAAAAATGTTCATCAACATATAATAGCAATGAAGATCAAAACCCACTCACATAAAGATTTTTTAGGATGCCATAAAGACATTAAACTTGGAGAGTAAAATCAGAGAAAGTGACAAACTAGGAAACAAAAATAACTACATATGAAGAATAATTTAGATTCTCTGGGTCAGGTAAACTAGTTAGGAATATAGAGGACACAGAAAAAGTAGAACACTCATTATAAAAATATTCCTTTACATTTGGAGAGAGAAAACAGGTCATTTTTAAATTTACACTGGGTTATAAAAGGAGACGGCACATGGTTATAGCTTTAGGATGGTATCTATAGGAATTAATAATAAATTTTATACAAAGATTAAATGAAAATTTTCAAAGAAATATCCTTAGCTCTTCTGTGAGTGATGATACTCTTTCCTAAAATGCCAAATACCAGAAGAAAAAAAAAGATTCCCAAAGATAAAAATGAATGTTTCTACACTAAATAATCTATGTTTATTAAATATTTGTTACCTATGAAAAAAAGCTGTCAAGTATGTGTTCAATATGTGAATATTATGCCTC
Source organism: Mastomys natalensis (assembly GCA_021653895.1). Classification (NCBI taxonomy): domain Eukaryota; kingdom Metazoa; phylum Chordata; class Mammalia; order Rodentia; family Muridae; genus Mastomys; species Mastomys natalensis. The sequence continues at coordinate 1,274,258 of JAJTUV010000289.1, forward strand.
AAGGGACTAACAAAATTTAGAAGTTATTCACACATAAATGATATTAAAAATCCTTGTCTTCAGAACTGTGTAGTGTTAAGGAAAGAAAAAAAAAACAACCAAAACAAATCCCAATGCACTCCACCATCTATCAGTGAAAACATAGTAGAAGCCCTGTGTGAAAATGGAAACAAAGGAAAGAGAGAGAAAGAGAAACAAGAGAATCTGTGTTCATTGACATGGGGAAGAAAAATTGAAAATTGAGGCTATGTTATTAGGAGAGCTGAGAGGCACATGTTGGTGCTTTGGGGAACTGAGTGACAAAGGGAGTTAAATGTAGCCTGTAGAGTCAACTCACTCTACATATTTTTCTAAGAAAAGGAGATTGGTATATAATTGGGAGATTATATACCAAGTGAGGAACTTTCTTTAAGGTGAGGAATTCGGGGTCACCCATATATCTTGATGAGAAAGAGGTCAAAGAGAGAAATCATGACAATTAAACCCCTTGGCAAGATAGTAAAGAGAACTGAGAAGCAAGCAGATGATGTGGTTGTTGTTGTTGCATCTATTTTCTTAAATACATAAAAAATGTTTTGAGAACAAAATAAAGCAAAGGAAGCTAGAAAGTTAGAAGGAAGTGTTGTATTTTGTTGAGTACAAGTAAACAAGAGAGAGTTATTTCTAGGGCACCTGAAGTAATGTTTTAAGATTGATGCACATGGAATTCTTTCTAGCCACTTTAGTTCTACAATTCCATTGAATACATTTCAAACAAGCTTCCAAATAAACATACAAGTATACAACCACTTGTTTTCACAGTGCTATGAACCCTATACATAAAAAAGACAGTCTATAATGAGTGGTCTTCAGAGAAATAGATATCCAAATGCCAAGGAATGAAATTAGGCTACAATCTCTCATCATATATAAAAATCAACACCACTTTTATTAAGATTGAAACACAATGCATGACACCAAAAAAATTACTAGAAGAAAAAGAAGAAACCTCTCCACCAAGCTGCTGATATGTAAGTATGTTCTCTGGATATGAATTCAAGATTATAGAAAATCAAATGAATATAAATAAATGAGATTACACCAAATTAAGAAAAATATCATCAGCTAACAAAACACTCAACAGCATTACAGGGTAATAAAAATGTTTACTAACCATGCATCTGACAAGGGGTAAGTTTCCAAATAAAGAAGTCAACAATACCAGCAAGAAATGTGCCCCTGTATACCACATGTATGCATAGTTATTACAGAAAAAATATGTAAGTCTAACAACTAAATTTATGTACCGTGTGATTCAAGCTAAGACTACATGTATATCAAAGGAAAAGTCAGTGTGTCAAAGAGACATCTGTATCCCCACATTCATTGTAGCATTATCTGCAGTAGTAATGGTATAAAATCAACATACATGTCAATCAAGAGCTTATGCAATAATGTTGCATGCAACTCAGCCTTTAAGAAGGAAATCTAGTCATTTGTTACAACAAGCAAAACATATATGCAACTATATTAACAAAGTTCAAAAACATCCAAAATATTATATCACTGACATGTAGAACCTACAAAAATATTTTCTCAAAAACAGAGAGAATAGTGGTTACCATATACTACAGTAGAAATGAGAAATAGGGAAATGGTCAAAAGATGCAACATCATAGTCAACTATATAGAATACACTCAAGACATATTGAACAGCCTGGTAAAGTATCATTAATAACAATGTGTTGTACTTTCAAAACTGCTGGAACACTAGATTGTAAAGCATCTTGTCACAAAACAGTTGGTGTTTGAAATCCTATATAAGTTAATTTGACACCTTCTGAGTGAACAGTGTTTGTGTCAGTTCGTATATGTAGAATAAATAAATGACATACAAATTCATATGTAAAACATCACATTGTTATTGCTATTTCTATTAGTCACCAATAACCTGACTAGTCATATTACACATCTCTTATCATTGACTCTCAGAATATTATTTACTCTTTCACTACAGAATGTTTTCTATCATTGAATATTAGTAGTTAATAACCTTTTTCTTACTCATTTTTTGGTTGTTATAGCTGTTCATGATATATACTAGGTATTTATTTTCTGTTGTATATATAATATGCTTTTTAGTCATCATTAAAGTTTTTCACTATATACTTATATATTAAAATATTCTTTCTTGGCTTTGATCTTACAAGAATAATTATACAAATAAATCTGCTTGAGGCTTAATGCATGATAGAAAGTGGGAAGAATTAATCTCAAAAATTCAAGTCCTTAAATATGTAGTGTCCATTTCTAGATCTTAGTTATAATATCTGATGTTTTTCCATGATTTTTGTTCCTTTCATGGTAAATATTTCATACCTCTGTATTTCAGTGTACATGTTTTATTTAATGTCGATTACAATTGATTTGTTAAATTATATTTAAATATTAAATAGATATATCAATAATAATTACATAGTTGATAGATTAGTTTGACTCCTTAGTCTAGAGATATGGTATGTAATAGCATTTATTTGATATTTCATTAGTCAGTTGTAGATTTTATTAATTATTGTTGTCATTCAACAATTTCATGGCTTTACAAAATATATTCTGTTCATTCTGTCCCATCAACCCTTTTCCCCTAACATTCTTACCAAATCCTCTATTTTATCCCAACCAGTCTTTTCCCCAAGCTTGTGACTTGGTGTTATATTGTTACCACTTCTTTTACTTTCTCTTACTGTTACAATCACCAAAACCAAAATTAACATGAAAAGGAAAGAATTTACTTCATCTTACACTTCCAGTTCATCATTGATGGAAGTCAAAGTGTTTCCCTGATTATGTCATCACTCGGTTCATCATTGAGGGAAGTCAAAGCTAAACCAGGAACCATGAATGTACCCTTTTACTGGCTTGCTCTCACTGTCAATTGCTTGTTCTCTGCTATCTTTCTTATATAGTTGATGACCAACTTCTGGAAGATACAGCAACCCACAGTGGACTAGAACCTCCCATCAATCAAGATAGTTCCTCAGAAACATAATTCCTCACATGCCTCTTGTATTGAGGGAACTCTTTAGTAGAGGTGCCTTTATTCAGGAGACTCTGGATTATATCAAACTGACAATAAAATTTAACTAGTATACTTATTTAGTTTAATTAACATCATCTGTGTAAATAGAAGTGTCTACTGGGGTCAAGGGGTAGTCATTGGAAGGTATATGACAGAAGGCAATGGTCTCTCACTCTCTGAATCTATCAGCAGCAAACAGTTCACCAGTAGGAGACACGGCTTCCTGACTCCCTCTTCATGCGATACAGCACTGTTGATGTGCTGATTTTGTGAATAATCAATATATGCAGCTACTGGAAGTTCATGATTCCAATAGCTTTGACTTGCATTTTTCATTTTGTAGCACATATCCTTATCCGGAAGGTTCTTATATTCTTTCTGTTCTTCTTTTCATAATCTTCCTTGGATGTTAGAAGTGAATATATAAATGTCTTATTTAGAGTTGGGAGCACATCTCTCACTTAATTTTGGTAGCTTGTGAAGCCATGAGTTTTCAATTTACTACTGTTCTCTGGGAGAAAATGCCTTCTTTGATTAAGGATGAGCATAGCATTGGTCTGAGTATAAACATAAATGTTTAGAAGGCACCTGATACTATGTCCATTTAAGTAAACCACAGCATTCAGTTCCAGACCAAGGCTATGATCTTGCCCAACATGGATCCTTGACAATATTTTTATTACCAAGCATAGTTTTCTTTATGCCAAATAAAGAATCTCAATCCCAGTGACAGAATAGTTGACTACCTTCCAAACACCACTACCACTACTGGATAGCTGGACATTGTGCCTGGCATATTGGTCTCATGTATCATAGGTCTCACAGTTGGAAATATAATTCACACAATTATCCCACAGTAATATGTATAGCACCCTCCAGGACTAAATATGACTTCAGTCATAGAGAAGACATAGTTAATAATTGATAAATAATACATGAAACTAAAAAATTCTGTTCAACAAAGGAAACATTCAAGTGAAGAAGCAGCCTATGGACTGGAAGAAAAATCTAAAAATGTAGAGAACTCAAGAAAAAGCAATTCAATAAAAAACAAATGGACTATAGATCTGAAAATGGACTATAGATCTGAAGAGAAACTAGTCCAAAGAAGAAATACCATTGACTGAGCACATGTAATTTTTTTTAACCATCAACCTTTGAGTAATCCCCATTTTCTTTTTATTTGTTATAGTCACATGATGAAGAGACTTTTCTTTTTTTAAATTATTTTTAATCTTTTTTAACAGTCCAGTCATTGTCCACCTCCCAGTCTGCCCTCCAACAGATCTTCATCCCATTCCTTCTCCCTTGTCTCCAAGAAGAGGTCCCCAATCCACCTCACCCCACACCACCAGGACTCCCCATTCCCTGGGTCCTCAAGTCTCTCAAAGGGTAGGTGAATCTTCTCTCACTGAGGCCAAACCAGGCAATCCTCTGCTGTATATGTGTCAGAGGCCTTAGACCACCTCCAGCTCGTATATTCTACCTGGTTGGTGGCTCAGTGTCTGAGAAATTTGGGGGGATCCAGGTTAGTTGAGAATGCTGGTCTTCCTATAGGGTCACCCTCCTCCTCAACTTCTTCCAAACTTTCCCTAATTCAACCACAGGGGTTACCATCTTCACTCCATTGGTTGAGTGTAAGTGTCTGCATCTGTCTCAGTCAGTTGCTTGTTGGGCCTCTTGAAGAGAAGTCATGCTAGGCTCCTGTCTGTAAGCACACCATAGCACCAGTAATAGTGTCAGGCCTTGGAGTTTCCCCTTGAGATGGATCCCAAATTGGCCACTCACTGGACAATCTTTCCCCAGTCTCTTCTCCAGTTTTGTCCCTTCAGTTCTTTTAGACAGGAACAATTCTGGGTCAGAGTTTTTGACTGTGCTAAGGAAACCTCATCCTTCCACTTAATGCCCTGTCTTTCTTCTGGTAGTAGACCCTACAAGTTCTCTCCCCCCAACTCCACTGTTGGGCATTACAAGAACAAGATGCTCTTGATTACTTTCCTTTCAGCCTGCTCTTGCAGATAGATGCTGGCCATTCATTCATGTTCCTGGTTCTTTTACCTAAGAATGTCATCTATAAATCAACATCAAAGCTCTCAACTCACTCTGGCTCTTCTGTTAGGAGATGAATGCTAACCTAGGACATTAGATCTTGTTTAAGCTAGTGTGTTAGCTTTCTACCACTACAAAAGCACCTGGAATATTAATGTACAAAGAGTAAGCAGTTATTTTGACTAACCATTTTTGAGGTTGCATAATATGGTCCTGTAGATTTATTTCTCTTAAGAATGATTACCATACTGTAATTGTTGAGGATAGAATCAAACTGCTAATGCCAGAAAGAAAAGGAAGCTAGAAAAAAGGCTATGGTTCAGGATACCCTTTAATGACCTAAATGCTTCTGACTTGAATGTTGATCATACTAGAACTACACCTGTGACATGTGAACCACCACAGGCAGTTCTATCTAAACCAAGCACACGCACGCGCACACACACACACACACACACACACACATAAACATTTAATTTATCCCCTTTAAATGGTTTCATATAATCTTAATAAACTAAATTTTATATTTTATCTCAAATGTATTTAGCTGAAATTTCTCCCTGAATCTCTAAAAAACATGTAATATTAACCATAGATATAAAATATTTCTACAATAAACCTAACTTAATATTCATACTGATCAATAATTGACTGTTAAGAATTTTTATTCCTTTAGACCAAGGACATACACACTTATCAATAATCATACTCATTTTTTCTGTAGTTTAATGTACTTACATGTTCAATATTGTGGAGTTCCTTTTGATGTGTTTAAATTCATGTTTTGTCAATTTCTAGTATGCAGCTATGATTCCACGCTTTTAAGATTTCTTCTACATTTGGTTCTCATGTTATTCCACATTGTAATATGATTGCCCTTACTTTGATGTAATATTCTCCCTGAATATTTTAATACTAACAGAACTTTAAAAGCACATTACAAATTCAAGTGTATAAGAACTTCCTTTCTTTGAACTTAATATTTGAAAAGGGGTGAGAATGTGCATGAGGGCTGTATTTGGGGATTACAAGTGCATTAAATGCCAAACCCATGAAGGAAATGGTAAGGAAGTGGGTTTCAGTATATTGATGTTATGACTAATGTAATGTTTGTAATATGACTTGGGAGAAGAAAGAAAGAATGAGAGGGAAAGAGAGAGAGAGAAGAAGAGAGAATATAGAGGAAGAGGGAGGGAGGGAGGGAGGGAGGGAGGGAGCAAGGGAGGGAGGGAGGGAGGGAGGGAGAGCAGGAAGGAGGGAGGGAGGGAAGGAAGGAGGAAGAAAGGAAGGAAGGAGGGAGGGAGGAAGGGTAAAAGGAAAGGAAACTCTGAGAATAATTAACACTTCCATTACTTTGTCTATATCCCTCTTGGAACTGTACATTTCTGAATCTCTGTCTCCCATAAATATAATTTGGCAAAAACTGCAGATATAGAAACAAAAATACTAAGAATAATTCAGTATTCCATGGGAAAAGGAAAGTAATTTGTCATATTTAACAAATAAACATCAGTAGCTTTATTTTATTTTACTTCTTTTTAAAGCTTTGAGATTATAATATAACTATATTAATTCTTCTTTACCTTTCTGTTCTCCACATCTTCCCATAATCCACTCTTTGCTCTCTTTCTGATCCATGGCCATCTCTTTAATTGTTGTTATATACATTTATGTATGTGTATACATATATATGTATATGTACACATATATATATATATACACATATATGTGTATGTGTGTGTGTACTTTCCTATATATAGCCTGCTTAGTCTGTATAATGTT